>JBAMHW010000020.1:25237636-25250166 GCA_037177495.1 Rhadinocentrus ornatus | reverse complement strand
TAGTGTGGTGTGTATGATGTGTGGTGGCGGGGAAGGAGAGGGGCGCGGGGAGGGGCACAACCGGGAGAAGGCTCTCCCAGGTGACCAACTCCTCAGCTGGCCGCTGTAGGCGCCCCCGCCTCTCCGGGACCGCCCGCCTCTCCGGGACCGCTTGTTTATTTAATCTATGTGCGCGTGTAATCACCAAATCCTGAGCTACAGAACAAATCATGTTCTTAAAGTTAGCACGATATTGGGTGTGGCGTCATTAAGTTGCACTTACTAAACTCAGTCCGACTCGTCCTTACTAAGTGTAGTACATCACAATTACATTTTTAGTGTGTCCGGTTTCTGTCTGCTGATGTTTTACAGAGTTAAAGTGACACAAAATGAACCAGGATCAGTTTGGTGGAGTTCTAGTTTCTAAAACTAAATATGTAAACTTGTGCAGGTTAGTAACCTACTAAGTGTTCCACTCTTTGGCTGAGATGTAAAAGTTTGTTGAGTGGGTACAGCATGACGGAAACATGAGTTGTGCTGAGCGTTTGCTTTGTGTAAAATTTGATCCATAAATCCGAACATCTCTCACATTATGTTGTTGTTTAGGTTTTTCATTAACTGATCTTGACCTCTGACAGTCTATGATTTAACTCTAAAGTCTGATAATTGGTTGTAAAGACTAGACTGACTTTGTTAATTATAAGTTCTACTTTCTGTTAAATCTGTCCTGTTAGATCTGATATCTGCAGGATCCAAATAGGAGTGTTGGCAAAAGCTTTTAGTTTTTTTTAATGGCAGAGAAAAAAACTTTTTTATTGTATTCTATACTTAAAATGCTTCAACATGGGTCAAATATTGAAGTATTAAACTGGAATAGGTCCAGTTAAAATGTCAAAATGAATTAGACAAATTGCCTGTCCTGGTTCTCTGTCCTGGTTATTTACCAGTTCAGCACTAGATAATTTTTTAAATTTTATGTTGTTTTTTTTTAAATTGAAGAAACACAACAGTTTTTACTGATCCAATCAGTGTCAAAGTCACTTGAGGCACTCTGTTTCCAGAACCGAAACAAAAGGTAGAAAATGCAGAGAAAATATGTTTTAATACTTTTATCACAATTTTACTGATTTTTCTGTGGTACGCTCTGAAACTTTTGCTCTCTAATAATGTCAATTTGTGTTGTTTTTTTTTTTGTTTTTTTTACCTTAACATAAAGAATAAGAGATTCATCAGCTTTTTCTAATATTCCCATCTAATGAAGGAGTGGAAGCAGTTCTGTTTGGAGGAAGGAAGAAAAGTCCCAGTGGCTAGATGTACCAGGTTTATACAGACATATCTCAGGAGAACTGCACTATAATTATTGTAAAAGAGACTTTTACAAAGTATTGAATTTGTGTTCGAGGGGGGTGGGGTGGGTTCTTATGCAAGCCTAAGATCCTTTTTTTTTTTAGCTTAGTTTATGTTACTATTAGGATTATTTTACACTTTCCAAGTGTCTCACAAACCTTACAAAATCAATTTTAATTCCAGGTTGTAAGGCAAGAAAATATGAAAAATGCCTAAGGGGGTGAATACTTTAGAAAGGCATTGTACCTTAGCAGTGTCCCGACATTATTGATCTTTAACCAGAACAGAATTAAACACAAACCTACAATTCTGTCTTTATGTTGCCGATGCCGCTGGTAACACTGACCTGCGAGGGATGGTGTCCTTCTATTGGCTATCAAGCTCAAGCAAACACCTTAACATACAGGTCAGATGTTTGTGGGAGACTTTATCCTGGGAAACCTTTTCATCACAGAAAATAAAGAAGTGAAACAATATAAATAGTAAAATCCCATGATAATAGATGATGATAATTTTATGTCATTCATTTTTCAATACAAGGTTAAAGTTCCTTATAAATAATTAATGCCTCTCCTTATCTTTTTCTTTTTGGAGCTGACTAGACATCAGCCCTCAAGGCATCCAGGAACATTGTTAATGTCCAAATGCTGTCGTTGCGATAAAGTCTGCTGGTGAAGCCATGAGATTAAGGTACTGCTGGTAGCCTATTAGGTCGACTGCAGAGATTCCTCCGGGCTAACTGCAGACATCTTTTATCATGCTTCCTGTTACAGGTTGCAGGACAATCCACTATGTTGTGCAGGAAAGATGACCACCCTCCACAGAGCAATTTGTTTCCTCAACCAGGAAGAATAGGTGCTGGCTTTGCTCACCTTGCTGACCATGAAAGAAAAGATGTGCAGGATCCATTTCTGGATGTGTACATGATGTACATAAAAGATGCCTTTTCAGACTTCTGTCTATATACAGCACCTAAATCCTTCCTGTGCAGATATGGAGCAAACACTCTCTTTGTTATCACCCACATACGGATAATGAGGTACAGCTAATCTTCATCATACATTATTTCTTACATTTTGAAGCCGGAAAGCGCAGGAACGAGTATTATTAAGCAGACTTTTGAGATCTTAAAACATGATGGTGTTTATGCTGCTAAGGACCATGGAGAGCCATCTTCAGTATAACTTTAAGGTTTTTGTTGTTTACCGCTGTTGTATACCTCACAGTGCTGTCCAGGTCTTCCTTTAGCAGCACTACATATCCTGAAGTCCGAGTTATGCTAGGTGGCTAGTTAGCATGTCCTCCTTCAGACTTGCTATGGTTGGTTCTCCGGCTGCTGTCGCGTTACCCCTCATTTCCACGGGTTGCGTGTGCGCCACGTTACAGCTGCACGGTGGTTTTGTTTTGATCTCCGTGACGCGTCAGTCCACACCAGGAGTGTGTCAGGTGCAGATCCCCCGTGAGTGCAGGCCACTTAGCTGGATCCGCGAGATCACAAATCACAAGAGAATCTTGTGATTCTCCACTGACACAATGTAGACACAACAATCATCAGTACAATTTTCTGCTGCTGGCGAGGACGTTGCATCAGTTTGTTTTTCAAATGCGTTCCTTGTTTTCTGCAATGTGACTTTTATTTTAACTGAAGTGACTTCCTTATCAAGTAACATTTACAGACACACTATGTGATTTCAGACATTCCACTATAGGTTGTGAATGATTTCAGTATGATGTACGAGGATTTCACTATAGTGTTTAAAAGGATAAAAAAGTATTTTATGAGGATTGTAATTGTAATAATAGTTGTAATAAAAATGTCTAATAATTTTAACTCAAGGCAAATACATAGAATTTGTGAAATTAAAGGGAATGTTAAAATCTACATCATTATTATTCTTGTTTTAATTGGAGCCATTATAAATGAAAGTGAATCTTCTGCTGGGAGCTGTACCAAACAAAATGCCCATTTAAGTTTGTTCAATATTATTTGAAGGTCAGATAAACAAATCAGTATGCCACATTATGACTTTGATTAAATTTCAATTAATTATGTAGCCCAAGTCACAAGTCTGAGTACTAAAGCTCGTCTGTTGCTGTGACTTTGCCACTCTCCTTCCTTCAGTATCTCCTCCTTCTAAACTTCCTGGCAGCTTTAATTCTGTCAGCTGACAAATAACACATTAATGCATGTGTTACTTGTCAGTCTGAAGACGTCTGTACTTCAGACTGAAGACACAACAATCATTAGTACCACTTTCTGCTGCTAGCTAGCGCTTTCAACAGCAGAGACAGTTAGCATGCAACAGTTAGCCGAGTCAGTAAAATAATCTGAGATTAGTTGGTGAGACTTGCAGCAGCGATATTGTGCTGCAGATAAAGTTCAAATAGGATGTGTGATGGAAAATAGCGTCCATGTCCTACAAGTCCTGGCGAAGATGACTTTAGCTGGACAGCAAATCTTTCCCCAGGTTGTCTTGTTCGGTAAAGCTTTGATGATGTTGCTGTCCTTTCCTCTTTCTCTATTTTAAACTGAACAAAAAGAATCTGAGCCATTTAAATTCACTTCTTTTGGTATTAAACACACAAAACTCAACTGCATGAAGTGGTGCATGAAACATTTGTTCAGAATTTATTTACAAGTTTTTAAAGAAACAGAAAGGTCTTAATTTCCATCTTGATACCTCTCTGCCTGCTTTCCTGAGGAAGTCAAGAAGAGTCTGTCTCTAAACGTCTTTCCGCTCGGTTGGCTGATTCTGGTCAATGAGCTGACCTCAGCACCTTTTCTGACAGCCCAGTTTGCCCCAACCACCGGGTGTGAGCTAATTGAATGCTGCCCCTGTAGCGTAGCATCCATCAAACCATACCACTGGCAGGTGGAAGCAGTCTGACCTTAACCTCTCAATCCCGAAGATCCTGCAACTCGAGTATTAACTGTCGAGCTGATTAATGTGACAAACTAAGCAAATTGTAATAATTTTTATAAATCTAAGAAAGGCTCTTGCTGTTAATGTAAGTCAGTGAAATGGGTTAAAAGCAAATTGTCTTAGGAGATTTCCAATTTTCTTAGCTGGTTTGATACTCATTAGCATGCCAGAATTGGCAGCACAGTCCTGTGCAAAACAAAAACAAATCATGGATTTAAACACTGCCGGTCCAGTAATATATTAATCAGCCTGGGTGGAGGTAGTCCAAATCCAGCTTCACAACCTTCTCAGACAAACAAGGAATGGTGAAAACAGCTTTTCTGGACAAAAATAACTATAGATACTTTCAATTTCTTTCACACTGCACAGGAATAAACATTGCAGCAACGGTCGGTGGGGGGGTTCCACTCTTTAGCCCCCTCAGCCGGATAATAACCCGAAGAGAAGTTTTGATGAGTGATGGTGGAGGAGTTTTCCTGAAAAGAGGCTGTGGCAAAACAAAGGAAATTAATCATAAAAATAATAAAGCCATGATTTTGTACACATTTCTTTCAGGCTGTAGTCTGCAAAGTGCAACAGTGTCCATTGACACTCACTAACATATAAGGACAGTTAGCTGGAACATAACTTCGCTGCCTGAAAAGAATCAGAAAATCAGCAGAAGTTGTTTGAGGAATTAAATTAATGCGAACAGAACAAATAAAGACCAAACATTATTTATCAGGAAAATTTTCAAAGTTTCGGAAGGCTGAATCTGATTTGATTGTTTCACCCTTTTGTTTGAAAGGGTCTCACCGAATGAGCCGTCGGATCTAAGCGAGTCATCCGGCTGATGTTGATCGCCTGATTTAAACTCCGCCCACCCGGAAAATATTCCTAATCTACCTTTGATGAAAATCAGAAAGATAAATAATAAGTTAAACTAGTGACAGAGGAAGAAAAGAGAATTTAGTTAGTTTAAGACATGGTCATGTATCCGTCAACTTTCTCCAGAGTTGATGTAAAACACATGCACCAATACCTTGCAAGTCATATATTAGCCAAAACGGTTACTGGAAAAACATTTGGCTACTACTGTTTGCAGCTGATTCAGTCAGAAACATTGTGAACTGAGACAGAAAGTTCTTTTAACAACAATAAAAAGTTAAGTGGTCACTGTTTGTGTGGCTCGAAACATGCAAACAATGCTGCTTCCACAGTGCTGGAGACACAAAACGATTACCTGCCTTGTTTGGAAAACTTAGTTCATTCATTTAAATAAATAAATGTACAACGATTACATAAATGATATTATTTTGAAAAAACATCATTAAGTTCATGGAGAGATTAAAAGTATCTGGAAAGTGGAGTTTTTTTAGAGCTTTAAACCTGTATATCTTTAGGGGAGCTCATCTGCTTTTCAAATGAGCCAAGCTCCATAAGCTCTCCCATATATCGAACCATGGAGAGCCCCCCAAATTCATTTTAAAACACCATGAGTTTCCAGAAAAAAGTGGACCCCAAGATAGTAAATGATAGGAAGAGTGAATACTTCACTATAAAACCCTTTTCTCCTCTTCTCAACAGTGGCTGAGGACATGCTTGGAAAGGTCTTTTAGCTGAGTTTCTCCCTGTCATTTTGGTGTGCTACATGTTACGATTGGTGCTTCATAGTGCACGTATCTCATGCTGCACCCATACAGGTAGCTCTTGTGAAGAAGAGGTTAACCCATTACTTTTTCTGCACTTTATCTAATTTTGGTATGAAGGCTTGAATAAGTTGCAAGATTCCACATATACAAGCATGCTGCAGCATCACATGCTGCCCTGTGATGCTGCAGCATGTGTCTCATTTGATTTTTTATGCTTCTTGAGTTGTCCTATGCAAGTCATAGCTATTTAACATTTAGTCTGTACATCATGCTACAATTCTTGAGGCATCAAACACAGTTTATACCAGTAAGCACACATAACGCATATTCCATCATATTCTAACAGAAAAAGGGGGGATTAAGGCATCAACCACATGTTCACATTTATTCCAGACTTGCATGTGCAGCTTTGGGTTGAGACAGCGTGCATGTCAGCAGCCACGTTTTCAATGCAAAGATTATTTATTCATTCAGCTTCCATCTGGACTGAAGGGCCGCGTTTCCCTCTGAACAAAGATTTCTACGAGTCTCTCTGAGCACTTCTTTTGGCTTAGTTTATCTGGCTTGGTTCCAAAGTCCTCGGCTCTCCATGAAATCAACATGATGAAAGAGTGAACTGCCAAGCTACAGGCATTTAAAGACATCTGATTAGCAGCCAGCCATTTCATAAGAGATTTTCAGACAGCAGATGCCTGTGATGCGTCAGATTGGGGAGCGCTGGGTGATGCCAGTCTTCTCCACATTCTGCCTATTAAACCCCCAGCAGGAGGGATCCCTGAACCTGATGTTCACTTTAAAACAAGCCCCATATCTGTAGATACAGCCAGTCCTCAGCATTACTGCTTCTTTAAACTGTTTGTCTAGCAGCATACATTTCCTTTCGGGTAGTCTCTGTGAGCAGCATGTCTGTGGTGGTACAGCATCAGTTCAAGCTCATCGTTTTCATCCAAACCATCTACCGTCCCTAGAGGAGCCCGCTTGTCCTGGCGGAACGTCTGCGGCTGGATGTGTGATGGACTCCTTGGGGGTGTGGAAGGTCATGTGTTTGTCGCTTCTTTCTATTGAGGATGCAGAGGATATCTACACATTTGTCCCCCCTTTCTCCCTCATCTATTGCTAACTTTTCACATTTTTTCACAGATCTGCATGGCTGCAACTTCTTCTCATTATGTGCAAGCCTATGTCAAAATGAGTTAAAAGAAATCAACATAGTCCCAGCAGTACATGAGCAGCTGTGTTGTTAGCATGTTGTTTCACTGCACCTCACAAGGTTTCATAAGAGCAAACAGCAGCACCAGCTAGTAGGAATGGTGTGACTTTGTATGCGTCCTCATTCCACAAATGTCCTGGAAGTTACTAGCTACAGTATGTTTCATATTTGTATTTGTATCATGGATATTTATACTGTTATTTTTCTAACTTAGGAAGCAAGCTCCAGTGGTGAGAAAAGCACACCTGAAAGCTCAAGTTCTGCTGTCAGCGCTGACCCAGACATTCCACCACTGGAAAGAACTGACAGCATATTTGTAAGTTTCCATACACAGTTTTCTACAGTCATCCTGTATTTAACCTCATAACTGTTAATACTCTGACAGTAACGCTTAACACTATGACACTCAAAGTTTGACTGTCAGGTTTGACAATGGGCTCACAGAGAGTGTCAAAGATGTATGCCTGATTGTTGTTTACGCATGTTAAATGTTGCATATGTTATATTTATATTTTCAGCTTACCAACAAATTTTTGGAATTGCTCTCCAAGGCACCTGCTAAGCCAGACGCCTCTAAGAACTGCACTGAGGGCAGTGGGGATGACTACTTTCCCTCAAAAGACTCTATAAATTAGAGCAGTTCAGACAGATCACGTGATCTTAAAATTAAGGTTTCACCAGTGAAACTGAAGAGACGGAAGATGTAAGAAAAGACTTACAGTAGGAAGACTGTATCCATTAAGTTGTCTACTTAGGATGATGAGGGAGCAGAGTGGACACCCAAGTGATCCGAACCCAGGAAATGTGTCTGTGTTGAAGCTCCAGAAAAAGAGATGGTTCTCGAGTTTACAATAAAAACACTATTGTATGTACTGTTCTTTGCACTGCCATGAAATGGCACGTAACTTGACACGCAAACACAGCAGTGAACCAGCTGTGGCGCAAGCAACAAGTTTTCCATTAAAATCAAAAGAACGGAAATTGTATTTGGACCGAATTAGTATCAAAGGAAATAGGCACCATAATAATGAGCTTCTAAAAGCTGGTTGTGGAACACTGATCCCAAGCCAGCAATCTGGGGATCATGTGAAAGCAAGAGACTACATGCACTGCATAAACTGTGATGCTTTGCTTAAAAGAAAGACATTATGGAAGTACGTCAAGATGCAAGCTTGCACAAAAGTGTGCAAGGACAAAGCCAGGTAAATGCCGGATCCAATCACTGTGTGCCTTTGCACAGCCAGTCCCAGAAGGAGTTAGCAGAAAGGTTTGGGAGCTGGTGAATGCCATGCACCAAGATGAAGTCATCATCAAAGAAGACAAAAGTATTTTGACACTTGGAGAACATTTGTATGCAAAACATGGACATGACAAAACCAAACACGAGTACATGAGACAAAAAATGCGAGAAATAGGCATAAAAATAAGAAGAAAATTGCAGATATTCTGGAGTGTGAGGCGCCGATGGCTGGGTCTGACAGTGAAGAATGTGCAGAAGAGCCGCAGTCTGTATGAGAAAAGGTGGGATGTATGTGTGTCATCACGAGCCTTACGGACTCTAAGAGATGCTAAATGGAACACTCCCCATCTTTTCCCTTTCACTGAAGGTGTGAAGACGATGCAAATGCATCTCGATAAGTGTAGGGAAGAGTACCAACAAACACTTGAAAATGATCCAAACAAGAAGAAATGGTCCAAACTTGCTACTTTGACTCCGTGTGAGGTAATTTTGTTCAACCACAGAAGAGAGGGTGAAGTGTCAAAGATGTCACTGACTGCTTTTACCCTTAGAGACACCTCAGGAGGACACTCTAATGTGGCAGAAGGACTTTCCCCTTTGGAGCAAAAGCTTTGTCAGCATTTTCAGCATATTGAAGCAGGAAAGTTCCCATCCTTCTAACGCCCGACATGCTCGGTTCAATGGAATCGTTGGTTGCACATCGGAGGGCTTGTGGGGTTCCTGATGAAAATCCCTTTTTCATCTCGAGACCTGAAGCTGAGACTCATCTAAGGGGATCAGATGCCATCAGACAGATCGCAAAGGAATGTGGAGCCAAACATCCTAAAACTCTTTCCTCGACCAAGCTGACAAAGGAGATCTCCACACTGTCCACAGTCCTGAACCTGAAGGTTCATGAGATGGATGTACTGGAAAATGTTCTTGGCTACGACATTTGGGTCCATAGACAGTATTATAGACTACATGAAGGAACTCTTTGTTGGCAAAAGTCAGCAAAGGGCTGTGTGCGCTAGAACAAGGACGACATCAGACTTCAAGGGAATGAGCCTGGATCAAATCCAAATCAGTCCTAATGGTAATGACATATACTTAGTTTATACATTCACTCATTCAGCTCATATTTATCCGGGTGTTGGTTTTTTCACACTTTTTTATACCTGTTTTTTAGAGCAAGGGCAAGAAGCTGTGGACAATTAGGTCTCAGACATGGAGACAGATAAGGACTCATGTTTCAGCAGTCCAACTTCAGGTGATTTTTACATTTAAGTGTTTGTTCTGGGTGAGTGTCCTGTGCAGCACAGACATGGTACTGTATGTCTTTATGGAGAGGTGTGGAGGGACACACTTTAAATTGAAACGCGTTCAAAGACAATTAAGATAACTTGAGTAAGCTAACTGTCTGATTTGTTAAAGGATCCTCAGGAGGAAAAAGAAAGATGCCTCCCTCTGAGTCTGGTGTGGACAACATGCCCTTAGGTGTCCCACAAACCCCCGCACCTTCCATTCTTTCCTGTTTTCCTTTACACTGAGAAATAAAAGAAAAGGACTGATTATTGTTTATTTTAACAGCATTTTCTACACCAAGGAGGCCACAGCATGTTGAGTCAGACTGTGATGATGCTGAAGGTATCTCCCACACATAAATACTGTGCTTGCTCCTGTCTAATTATCATCTTAACATCAGAAACTTTAGAAAAAGTAAACGTACTAATTAACAGTGATGCTGCTTCTATGCATTATTTCAGCTGGACCCTCTGAACCAAAGAGAGAAACTTTGACTTCTATCACTGACAACCCTAAAGAAGGAATTTTAAACATTAACTGTCCTTGTTGCTTGTCCTCTTGTCACTTGTGTAATGCTTGTTTTTACAAAGGCAGAGGAATTTATTCAATTGTTAGAATTATAAAAGTTTTACCAAATAACAGTTTTGGCTTTATTTTTAAGAGGCCACCCACCGGAAATGGTGGTGTGGATGGAGTTAATTTCCTGGCTTAAACCTCAAATGGTGGGATTGTTTTAGCTGGATGGTAGAATTTTAGGCTAACTTTACTGTGTTTAATTAGGTTTTTTGTGATTTATTCCTTCTTAGGAACCCAAAGATATGGCCAGGCACAGCAAGATGAATCCTCTGCTACAGGTATCACAATGGCTGGACTGTTTACCTAATTACCTTTTTCAACATGGAACTACTGAGCAGGCATTATTAAATCACAATATGGAATTGGTCGATTTCTCATCTTGTGTGATGCTTAATTAAAAAAAAAACAAAGATAGAAATGAAAGATTGTACATGGCAAACGGAGATACAATAAAAATTCTACCTATATGTTGTAAACTGGCTAAATTTAAACAAAATAGTGCTGCCCTATTATTATTTTTTTTAATAATATCTAGTGTTGGTGAATTTCTAGAAAAATACCAAAACCAAATGTTAAATATCTATCAGGTTTAGTACCCCATCAACCAGTAAAACTGCTGGTGAATTATTATTATTTTAGTTTTCTATTTTGTTTAATCAAAATATTTAGGATATTGAAGAAACTACACGTGATTAATTATTGAACCTGGCTGGTCACTGAAATCTTTGACATTCCTAGAATGTGAGTGAATGTAGTGACACTAGCTTTGTAGTCTGGATCTGATTATTTCTGTCTTCCTGTCTTAGAAAGCTCAAAATGGAGGAGTTGGACACATCCACAAGTGCATGCGTGGAAAAGACTCTAAAGGAGTTCATAGACTCTGGGAAAGTTCCTGGGAAAGCAGACTGTGTGGATTGCATCAAGGCTTCACCATAAGAGCTGAAGACAAGAACCTGGAAGGCTGTTTAGTACTATGTTAAGAATTAAGAATTTAAACTTTACTGTTGAATTAACTCACCTATCCAGCAGGAAGCTGCAACCACCGCGTTAGCTTTGAAGTCTCTCCATCAGCTGCCTCCATCTGGTAAATACAACCAAATTTTTATCCTCCATCTCGTGGGCAAAAGGTATCGATGGTCCTCCATTTCAATGTATGCTGGCAAGCTGAATCATCTATGGTTATCTTTACTTGTTTACACCACCCCCGCACCCTCCCCCTCCCCCCGAAACAGCAGGGACTCACAGGTAAAAACGCACAAAGCTAACAAGTTTGTCCCCTTTCAGCTACTGTATTTAAAGATGGCAATGCAACATGGCAGCCTCCGGTTGGGTGCGCCGCCACCTATGTATTTATAAACATCTCATTCTAAGCTACAAGAACGCTTTCATTTGGATGGGAATGTTATTAGACTTTGGTAAAATACATATTTATGAAAGCTATTTCTGATTTTTGCTAACAAAAAACCCCAAAAACTACACACTGTACCTTTAAAAAAAAAAACTAGATTGAAGATAAAGATAAGATAAGAAAAAACTCAGTAAATAAGCTATATACATAAATGTGCAGTGTGCTACATAAACTGTTGTGCCACATTTAACAATGAATGTTTACAACAGAATCATGATAATCTGTGATTGAATAGATATTTGATGTCATAGTGAAGGTCCCAAGACCAGACTGAAGCTAATCAATTAACTGACAAATTATCTTTTAGTTTAAAAATAACTTAATTTCTTAACTTAACTTAATAAATCAATTTACAACAGATCTTAACCAACCCATTATTGATCTTGCTTGACTTTTGACAGCTGAAAACAAAGCAGGATGAATGTTAGGCAGTGTTAGGGGACACTGAATGATAAAATTATCAAGAAACACTGTACCTGGGGACGAACATGTTAATATGACTGAAGTAATGATAAGCATAATATTTATCATTTCAAATCATATACTGACAACAGTCATGTTTTAAATTGAAAACCTGATCAGTTCATCTGTCGGTCCGTATTGTCACATCCCCAGGCCTGTGGCCTGCGGTTGTGTTATGTAAATTCTGCTGCTCAGTTGCACCTATGCGAAAGGCTGTGAATTCGATAGTGGCCTCCCTGCTCGCCGCCTGTTCAGCTTACCCTTTGGTGGGACCACCCTCTGCAACCTTTTCTCCTCCGCGATTGGACGACTGCCTTCCGCATTTCCTCATTGGCAGCCAATCAGAGGGACTCCAGGCCTTTAAGAAGGAGAAAGTGCCAACGCTCAGGGCAGCTGTGGCTTAGGAGGAAGAGCAGTTGTCTTTCAACCGGAAGGTTGAAGGATCGATTACAGGCTTTCCCTGACTACA
>JBAMHW010000020.1:25173340-25184936 GCA_037177495.1 Rhadinocentrus ornatus | reverse complement strand
AATTAATAACAACCTTCGCACCCAACAGTTGAAGAGAGGTCCACAACATCACATCAACCAAGAAGTTTTATACTTCAAGGCAGCTGATGAGGAGAGGGACTTTAAAGCTAACGCGGAGGTTGCAGCTTTCTGCTGGATAGGTGAGTTAATTCAATCTAACAGTGAAGTTTATTCTGGTGTTATGTTAGAAACAGGGCAGGGTGGTCAAGTAACTACTTTATCCCCCCGTTTAAGTTGGATCAATTACTGTTACTTGCTATATAAAACGGCAGAAACAGCTAATTTGTTAGTTAGCTTACAGTAGAAAAGCTACGTAGCAACAGTTTTCAGTTTTTACTCTTCACAGAAGTCGTACCAGCAGGCGATCGTGCGCTTCTTTTAGGCGTATTTTCCCAGAGCTTTCCCTCATGTTTCATATTTTATTTCATTTGTCAACGGGATGGGGGTAGCTGTCCTCCTTCTAGTCAGACTAAATAGACCAAAGTAAAACCAGTTTCTCGGCGTGATTTAATCACCAGAAACGCAGCATTCTAACGCAAAAATATCTCTCAGATAATAATTAATTTCTATCAATACGTCGCCCTCCTCTTTCTCTCCCTTTATCAGATTATCTCTGAGTCTGCAAGTCACAAAAAACAATTTCATACGATAACATTAGCTATTAGCAGTAGCTTGGTACTATATACATGAAGGGCACGCTTGTAACTTATTGGCATAAAAAAAAAAAATTATTATGTATCGTTCTGTTCCAGCTCACCATCATTACCACCCGTAATGGAATAAGCGATACAGATAATGACTGACGTTCTGCTCCTCATCACCTGACTTCACATTTATGAATCTCTGCGGCTTCCGTAGTCCTAATAACACTCCTAAACGGTGAGGCTGCAATAGAGCACTACTCGGTAGTGCACCACTAGATGGGAGTAATTCTTACACACTGCAGCTTTAAAGTACAACGGCTTTGTGTAAGATCATTTCTCTTTATTTTAGTCTGACAGAAATTATGCTTCTTTTATTGCCCTTTCACAAAAAAAGCTGTTAGACAATACCCACTCTTCTCACCAAGCCTCGGTAAGAAACTGATTATTCGTATAATAATAATAACAAATTGCTTTGTTAATAACTAAAAAAAAATTAAAAAACAAATAATAATAATAATAATTTTGTTGGGCTATAATGAACTAAAAAGCCGAAAAACAACACAAATTCTAAATTTGTTGGAACATATTAGCACTCGCAGGTTACCAAAGGACAAATCCAAGATCAGATTTTAATGCATAGCATAATACAGTTTGTTAGAAAAAAGAAGAAAATCTGGTTGGTGAATGAGTAGCAGTGTTCCTAAGCTAACACCATCATACTTATTATCAAATAAAAAAATCCAATATTAATGAAAAGAACATTATTTCAGTACATTTTGATCAAACTGAAAGTACTTTTCTCACCTTTAAGCCACCTCCTTTGGCCTTGTGTTGCCCCTTTTCTTATTTTCCACTCACTCTGAAGCCTTAGCAAGACAGATGAGCAGATTTCTAAAGTACAATCATGAAAATGAGACTGCAGCTGAAAAAACTTTCCTGGATGAGAATTTAACAGATTGCAGGCCTTAAAGCAGAGAATGCCAGTCCCCCTGCAGCACTGTTAGCTCGGTGAGGGTAGTTCGGTGGCAATGATCACTCCTAATCTGCCATTGGCTAAAGAATGGTCTTCACCACTCTGTCATTTGTTCTACTCACCCTGTTTTGGCAGACAAGGTCAATCTTGCTTGTCAGGCCCCCCTCGTGCCTCTGGATTGCTCTCCAAGCCACTTGAGCACCCTAGAGTGGCTGGATGATGCCGTGCCCTCGCATACATCATGGCTCCCAAGTTTCCTTTCATCTCTGACTGCACAACGTTTATCTTCATGTGTTTGCATACGTCTGGGTAATGAAGCGGTGGAACTTTGTCTCAGTGTGTGTTCTAAAGTGCATAATTGTGAGGGACAAAAGGCCACTAATCTCAACACTTGAACAAGCACTTGTCCCGTCCAGCAGCTTCATAAAAAGCCCCTCTGTTTTCAGTTTGACCTACAGCACCCGAGTTAATGTGTCCCTACCTTCCACTCAGTGAATACTGTCTACATGCTCGCATGTTTTTAATCTCTTCATGCAGCCATTAACAAAGACATTCAGTATCAATGTTAGTTACAAATAAAAAATAAGTGATAAAATTCACGTTTTCTTAAAGGGGCAATATGCAGAAATTCATCATTTCTAGATTGGAAGAATTAAAAAATGTCTATGTGAAGAATTAGAGGTGTAATTTCATCGAAGTATAGCCTGATGTCACACATTGTCTGTCTGTTGATCTCCAGTTCCATGTTTACCAGCCGTTCCGGGCGCGCATTCATGTACGATCATGTGAATTACCACCTCCGTCCTTCTCTCGGAGCCCTCGGTCCACCCTCCCTATAAAAGGCTTCAGCCAGCGAGCAATGACAGCACATATTTTCGAAGCAAAATGGCGGAGAGCGGAAGAAAACATTGACCAGAAGACAACCAGGAACTGACATTACCTCCAAAAAGGAGTTGTCAGTTAGAGTAAGGGACATAACCCGGATTAAAATTGGCTTTGTGTTTCCAAAGAGCAGGGCGAGAGCTAAAATAGCTTCAATTTGACTCGAAGCTAGCTCTTCTCCTGGACAGTAAGTAACAACATAAATGTTATAAGTTTTACAAAATGATGATATTGTTTTGCTCAGTGTGCACTTTAGTTTGCAACAAAGACAAAAACAAGGCGAATGGGGGGAATAGGTAGAGGGAGGTGTGGCTCATTACACACTTTGTTTTGGTCTACAGGCAGCGCACAACAGCAAACCGTGATTGCTGTTTATCAGATGAATTAAAAGGTGTGTGACTGCCAACACCTCAAATGGTTTTATAGATTTTCTAACAATCTGAAGTCACTGTATACAGTAGTAGGTGTGAAAAGAGGATGCACTTTGTGCTCAGTCTCAGGCATGTTTTCAAAAGTCATGTCTCAAGCTTAACGCTTAAAAGTTTGGACTAAAAAAGAGCCAGCAAAAATGTTTCTATAGCCTTTTTTCTTTTGACAATATAAATCCGAATTTGTTTTTTTAAACAAATGAGATAACAGCTAATTATGCAATGGAGAGGATACTCCAGCTTTGCTTCACAGCATCAACACAACACGGGAAGCAGCAGTCTACCAGTTATAAGTCTCCCGCTCGATTGGTGTAGAGCTGGACGCCAGGGGCTGCTTCCGTCAGAGGGAGGGGCCTTCGCGCCTCACTGGGCAGCTCAAGCTGGGCAATCCCCAGACAGTTAGGTGCTGCATTGCCAAGGTCTGCTAACCTCACTGGGTGCGTGAGGTTTGAGGTCAAACCGATAAGTGAATCGTCAAATTCCGCACCGGGCAACAAATCAAAGAGAAAGAGAGCACCTGCCCTCAAATTAGGCACTTGGAACTTCGAAACAATGACACCCGGTTTTAGCAATGATCTGCAGGAGGTGGATGACGCAGGCAAGACAGCATTCATCCACAGAGAACTGAGCAGGCTGCAGATGGATATAGTCACCCTCCAAGAGACCAGGCTTCCAGGATCGGGGTCCATGAGAGAAATAGACTTCTCCTTCTTCTGGTGGGGGAAAGCACCGGATGAGATCAGAGAACATGGCGTGGGGTTCACAGTTAGAAAAAGTCTGCTAGAGATCATTACTCTGCCCACAGAGGGCAGCGAGTGGATCCTGTCCCTCCAACTCCTCACCGCAGCCGGTCTGGTTACCCTGATCAGCGCGTAAGCTCCTACGCTGATTTCCTCTGCGGAAGACAAGGACAAGTGCTATGATGATCTCAGCACCGCCATCAACAGAGTCCGTGAAAGGGAATTGCTGTTCATCCTTGGCAACTTCAACGCTAGAGTGGGTGCTGATCACAACTCTTGGCCAACCTGCCTTGGTCAGTTCGGCACAGGGAAGATGACTGAGAACAGGCAACGCCTGCTTGAGCTGTGCTGCCACCATGGCCTGTGTATCAGCAACACATTCTTTAACACCAAGCCCCAGCACAAAGTATCCTGGAGGCATCCCAGATCCAAGCACTGGCACCAGCTCGACCTGATCCTTTCAAGGCGATCCAGCCTCTCCAACGTCACGCTCACACGCACCTACCAGAGTGCCAACTGTGACACTGACCACTCTCGTATACTGCAGGGTGAAATTGTGAGTGAAGAAAATGCATCTCAGCAAGAAGGAGGGCAGACCCAGAATCGACATAAGCAAAATACAGGATCAGGAGAAGGTGAAAGAATTTGGGAGAGCTATGAAAAAATTCCTCCCTGGTCCATCCAAAACCTGCATCCAAGAAAGATGGGAATACCTCAGAGAGGCTGTCTATAATGCCGCCATGACCACCTATGGCAAGAAGACCAGCAAGTCAGCAGACTGGTTTGAGGCTCACTCTGCAGAACTGATACCAGTCCTCGAAAAAAAGAGGCGCACACTAGCAGCCTATAGGGCCTGCCCCAGCGAACACACCCTCCAGGCGCTCCGGTTTGCCCGCAGCAAAGTCCAGAGGACTGCTGGGCGGTGCGCTAATAACTACTGGCTCCAGCTCTGCTCCTGGATACAGACCGCAGCCAACATAGGAAACATCAGAGGGATGTACGAAGGGCTCCAGCAGGCTCTTGGTCCGATGCAGAAGAAAACTGCTCCCTTGAAGTCGGCCGCCGTGACGTCATCCAAGACTGGGCACAGCAGATGGAGCGATGGGTGGAGCATTACTCCGAGCTCTATGCCAGAGTAAACGTGGTACCCGAAAATGCCCTGAATGCGATTGAGTGCCTGCCAGTACTCAAAGAACTCGATGACGATCCGTTCCTTCCACGAAGGAATGAAGAGCACTGTGGTTTTTGATGGCTCTATGTCAGTGGCCTTCAACACCAGTAGCGGAGTGAAGCAGGGCTGCATGATGGCGGTCGCCTTGTTTGGCATCTTCTTCGCCGTCCTGCTAAAGCACGCTTTCTGAAATGCCACAGAAGGCATCTACCTCAGAACCAGGTCAGACGGAAAGCTGTTCAACCTGTCCAGACTAAGAGCCAGGACCAAAGTCCAGATGAAGTGCCTGTGCGACTTCCTTTTCGCAGATGACACTGCTATTACAACCCTCCATGCGGAAGAACTCTAGCGGCTCATGGACCGCTTCAGCAAGGCATGTCAGGACTTTGGACTCACCATCAGTCTGGAGGAGATGCAAGTCCTGGCACAAAACATGGACCACCCGCCACAGATCACGATTTCAGACCACAAGCTGGAAGTCGTCCACAACTTTGTCTGTCTCGGCTCAACCATCTCTGACTCCCTCTCTCTCAACTCCAAGCTGAACAAGCACATCGGCAAGGCATCCACCACCATGTCCAGACTGGCCAAGAGAGTGTGGTAAAAACAGCAAACTGACTAAGATCCAGGTCTACAGTGCCTGTGTCGTGAGCACACTCCTGTACAGCAGCGAGTCCTGGACCCTGCACACTTGACTGGAGCAGAAACTCAATGCCTTCCACATGCGCTGCCTCTGCCGCATCCTGGGCATCACCTGGCAGGACAAGATGACAAACACAGCTGTCCTCGAGACAGCGGGAATCCCCAGCATGTTCACCCTGCTGAAGCAGTGGCGTTTGCGCTGGCTTGATCACGTGGTGCGGATGGAAGACGGGCACATCCCAAAAGACCTCCTGTATGGAGAACTGGCCCAAGGTCACCGCCCGACAGGCAGATCCCATCTGTGCTACAAAGACGTCTGCAGGCGAGACCTGAAAGTCCTGGGAGCAAACCTCAATACCTGGGAAGTCACCGCCACTGATCGGTCGGCTTGGAGGGCAATAGCCAGAGCAGATCTCGCCAAGTTCGATGCCATGCCTGCAGAACAGTCCGAGACCAAGAGGCAGAGATGGAAGGCTGCAAACCAGACCAGGAGACCATCTACAGTCTTCCTCTGCACCAAATGCAGAAGGGACTACCACTCCCGGATCGGGCTGATCAGCCACAATCGAAGCTGTACCACCAGACAAGACACCAGTCAGAACGCAGCTCCATAGTCTCTCGAGACTGACGGAGGTCTACTAGTGAAATGGTCTAAAGTAATGAGACAACAAACAAAATTTATGGCATTAAATACTAACACCAAGTTGTAGAGATGATTCAGGCAGCTTTATTTCCACAAATTTCTTATAAAATTCATTATAATGACTGAATAGTTTGCTCTACCAAATGTTAGAGCAGGGTCACTAACAGGGCAGTGTTTTTTTCCCCTTGGTGAGGTCACAAAGGGAAAGATCTCAGGCTCACCCATTTGAGCATACATTCGCTAAAAAGTGGAGCAAACAGGTGAGAGAGGGGATACACCGGCTATGAAGACACATATGACTTTATATAATATATATACATATATAATATGGGACCTTTGAGAAAAAAACTTTAAAACAGATGTAATGAGTTGTTTTTTTTTTATATCATCACTATTTTCTATTCAGACAAAAATAGTGGGATTTTGTAACATACCTCGATGGCTGTCACCTGCAGCCTTCTTCAGAAACGTCAGCTGACATGTTGCTGACATATTTTCAGCTATTTTCAGAGGTGCAACCGTCCCAGCAAACCTGTCAGATCATGCTCCCCGCCGTGTGGTGGTCTCTGGAGTAGGGAATCCCAGGTGTGTGAGAGCATGTACACCCCCTCCTACTGGTTTATGGAGAAGAGGTGACCAAATATGGTATTTGTATAGTTTTTTATTGAATACAGCCACCCAATGCTTCATTCATGTTGACTTCTCTGAAAATGACCTCTGCAAATGCAGCACAGAAATACTGGCACTCACACCATCACACCAGCAGGCAACACTGCACACATACATCCTCCCACCCAATGTCTTTCTGCAGTGTCCTCCTCAAGACTAAAGGGCGTACCAGCAATCTGGCAATGTTTGTCTGGCAACGTTGATTATGTGCAAAAGGCACATCCAGAGGTCTCTATGATCCACTTTTACAGCAATGGCCCATGCACTCAGCGAGAGGATTTTTTCATGTTTTGCACAAAGCTGTTCCAACCAGTTTTCACTGTTGGGACATGGAACATGTTTGAGGCAAGCCCCAGAAAGGGTGTACTGGAAGGTGTGGGAAGAGATCTGAAGAGGAGGAATGTCTGGTCAGCAAAGGGACAGACACTCTGATGCTCTGCTGCAAACGTTTTGTCAATGAGGACGCAGAGAAAGCTGCTCAAGAGATGCCCAATGACATGCCATCAAATCCTTCCATAATGAGGCTACATCAGGCAGTGACCTTTGCCCAAAGAGAACTGACATACAGAGATGTCAGCTGCTTGTGCACAACTAAAGAAAATCTGACTTACGAGTTCTTTAATGCAACGTCTTTCATGTTCATCACAGCACCCACAGAAATTATGTGGCAAAGTCCTGAAGTTGTCAGCAAATGGTGTGTGGTAAAGTACAATGCTGACCTCCACCCAGGTGTCATCACAGATGCAAGTGAAACAGATGGTGAGGTGCGTTGCATCCCAACAGGTTGTTTGGATCTGCTGTAGTGTCTCCATGAGGACATGATTTGCTCATCCCAGACTGAGGACAGTCACAGCTCGCTATGTGGAAATAAAAAGAAGATCTGAGACAAACTAGAGAGGCAACTAAATTTTTATTCAAACAAAGCACACATGTACACACACACACATACACACTCGCATCCACACATGAATGCACACGAGACACTTGATCCTGTTCACTGATCTTCTTAAAAAAGATTAACTACTTTTTTTTTTTTTATGTTTTGTCCATTGTTTTTTCAGTTGTTTAATAAATTACATGATAAATTTGATTAACTTTAGCTGTGGGGCTCCTTAAAATGACCAATACGAATTTGTATCTTTTAGAAAAATACAACTTTTGTATACATATATACATAGAATATATAATTGACCATGCTATTAAAATAAAGACTTTCTTGCGGGGAAAAACAAGGAATTAAGTTATCATGCTTCTAAACATAAGTTATGGTAACAAGACTGAAAAAAATGTCCAAAAACTTCCTTTAAAAAACAGTGAAAAAATTGTATGAATTTCCTTAGCTCTTTCCTCGCCAGAGTATTATGAATAAGTTGCCAGCCTTTTTTATCATATCCACTAATCTTTGAAGGGCCACTGAAAATGTGTTAGGATCATGTAAACTGTGGATCACAGTGTTCACCTTAATGATCTTCAGGTGCCGGTCAGAGCGCAGCCACTTGAACAGACTGTTAGGATGATGAGGGTCTTTCATGATCCTGTTCGCTCTGGCTCTTCTCATGAAGATGTCCTGGAGGGTGAGCAACCTCCGCCAGGATCTAGATGGATTTGCAGAAAGACTTGGTCTGAATGAGGGGTCAGTTCCTTCTCTCTATGGAAACAACCGACACAGCAAAGCGGTAAGGTCCAAATATTACGTCAAGCTTTATTTTAGACATGCATCTTGTGTGTTGATGTGATGATGTACCGGCCGTTGTTTTGATACTATTAGCGTTGTGCGTTCTGCTTCTGTTAGTGCTGTGTGCTAACTTTTAGCTTCCTACCTAAGGATATAACTGTACTGTGTGCTTTGAATAAAATTATTTGCCTTTGTTTTTTGCCATTTTGTGTAGGAAAACATGATCCAAATGCAGTCAGTGACGTTTTTGACGCTCCCGTTAGCTACCTCCTTTACAATGACGTAGCCGTGTTTATCTTAAAAAAGTAGTGTTTGGGGTGGGGGGACAACAGCTAGTAGAGACGGCATGGATGATGAAAAATACATGAAGTGTCTGGGGAACTTATCAGTGAGGGACGAACAGAAAGGGAGAGAGGAGGACCTAACTGGGGTTTTCACTCAGAACTCGGGTGGCAGACGGCAGAGACAGTCGCAACATTTATTTATCATATTTCGATCCTGTAAATAAATCCTTTTCGATTATCCCAGTCTGGTCTGTTGGGGGTTGGGTGTTAAAAAGTTTCTAATGTATGGACACCATAGTTAAACTACGCTCCATATTGTAGTAGTTGGTATGGATGGAGAGGATGTAAATACTGTGCTAACACACCATTGCGATGCATTCACATGAAGCCGTGGTTCTACAAGTTTCTCGTCTTCATTCTCCTGCTCAAGGTCAGACTCTGGCTCGAACATGTACGGCTGGACGGACATGTTTTCCGTTGTTGACATCTTTAGTAAACTTGCCGATAAAAAGTTGCGGTCGTATTGCTGCTATCAAACTACAAATATGACCGACTGGGGTGGAGTGGAACTCTCTGCGACCTGGAGGGAGGCGGGGCATGAAATTATTCACATTTAAAGAGACCGGTTCTACTTTATATAGACCATAAATGAATGATTTACTTGTGAAAAGGAAGGATTTAAAAGCATGACATGTCAACTTTAAGGCTTCTTTAACGAAATAAATTTTCCGGAGCCGACGGACGGACGGACGGACGGACGGACAGACAGACAGACAGACAGACAGATAGATAAAGTATATTTATAAATTAAATTAGTGAGTCATCTAATGTGCTGTCATTCAATGAAGAATAGTTATAGAAAGTTAAAGATGTATTAAGTAGACAAAAAATCAAATGCAATGTCTGTATAAAGAAAATACTGTAGATTAAAAAATTTGGCACTTTTCTATTAATTCGTCCATTAGAGGGTTAACATTTGCAACTTGTTAGAAAACAAGCTTTTTGTGATATTAATCGTCATCTGCAGTATATTCAACTCAGCTCAAATTTATTTATATAGCACTTTATCAAGCACCTCAGAGCAATCCAAAGTGCTTTACAAAATAAAGATTAAAAAAAACGCAAGAATAATAACAATAATGACACAACTCAGGATCATATATCACGACTACCTGATAGGCCAAAAATATAGATTTTAGAGAAGCTATCTTAAATAGATTTTTTAGTTCTGACTTTAATTCTTGAGAGTGTTTATGTGCCCCACACACAAACCCACAGCTTGTTCCACAAAATTAAAGGCTCTACCTCCCATTCTGGTCTTTGAAATCCTAGGAACCAAGGAGACTTTCTGGGAACAGAGATGTGGATAGGTTGTTAGTGAGCAATGAGATCTTTTTGAGCAGGACAGCGCTGAACTGTTAAGGGCTTTATAAGTGATGAGAGAATTTTAAAACTAACTCTAAATTTAACAGGAAGCCAATGAAGAGAGGCGAATACTGGAGAGATATGATCAAACCTGGATGTGCCGGTCAGGACTCTGGACTAACTGTAGGGGATATCTGGGCAACCTGCTAAAATGGCTTTGCAGTTATCAAACCTTGAAGAGATAAAAGCGTGTATGAGTTTTATTGCATGTCAAGCAGTGATAAACGATTCTGTCTCCACAGGAAGTATAATTTCAGCTTTGAAATAACTATCAAGGGAAAACATTAAAATAAAGATGACCCAGTTTTCCACCAAAACTTAAATTCTTATTTTTGTAACAGTTAGCAGTTGTGTGAGTCTGAAATTCCACATCTGTATACAAGATGATCTGTGCACACATTTAAGCTCTATTATGCACATATTTAATGATTTATTTACAGAAGAACTTTTTGAAACAAAAACATGATCACATCTGTGTGATTAAAGATAAAAATATCACTGTAAAATATTCTTTGTTCCAGTTGTAAAGTTATTCTTCGTTTATTCAGATAGATGATGTTGGTGTGGATTCAAACGTACATTTGCAGATACTGAACGCTACGAACAAACTGTTCAACTTCATAGATTTACTGAGTTGTATGGTCATGCAATACATTTTATAAACCAAATTTATAATCCATGAAGCCACAAACCAGATTCAAGGTTTTTAAAGTGTTAAGCACTATGTACTGTGTTGTAATAAAACCATTCCCTTGGCTCAAAGAGGTAAAAGAATCTCCTCAGAGCCACAAAAGTTCTCACAATCATGGATTAAGGATGTTTTGAATATTGCTAGAGCAACACTATAAGATAGAGCCCAGTCTCACTATACACTGATATTTACATACTAGGGGTTGGACTCTAATGAAAAAATAATCAAATTAATTACAGGCTTTGTAATCAATTAATCCTGATTAATAGCTTAACAATATTTGCCCAAAAAAGCAAGTTTTTTTAATGTAAATGGATTTTAGTGGATGGCTGAATCAAATAATAGACCCAGACATAAATATAGTAAACTTAAGCTCTAGTGTCTGGAAAAATGCATTTAATTGTGTTTTAATTCCAAATAGTAGAAAAAGAAATAGAAAATATCCCTGGCCCAAAATGAACAGACCTTAAGTTAAAGTGTCATTTTAAGTACTTTAACTAGCAGCTCCAGCTGTTCTCTGATTTAGAGTCTACAACGTGTTGCAGAACTTTTGACTTTTTAAATGTTTTCCTCCACACTCGTCATTAATAGGCATTAATATCTGCCAGGGTGGGATGAGCCAGTAGCAGCTTGGGTCCTGAAGCAAAGGTGAGACCTGCGTGAAGCTGGCCCCCCACCCCACGCAAAACACAGTGGAAATAGTCTCAATCGTTTGTGCTGCGTTAGTGC
>JBAMHW010000020.1:25122955-25141790 GCA_037177495.1 Rhadinocentrus ornatus | reverse complement strand
GGGATGGTACTCATCATTCTTCTTTCTCCAAACACGGTTAATGGAATTAAGACCAAAAAGTTCTATTTTGGTCTCATCTGACCTCAGTTTGCATTGTCATGTGTGGCGGGTGGTGGTGAGGACCCAAACTCAGGCAGTATCAGGCAGGAGGCAAAACGATGCAGCTGAACAAGTTTATTTCCTCAAACTCCGGACAGGGATCCGCACACAACAGGGAGTAAACCAAATCACCCAGGATCACAAACACCAACAAGGATCTGACAACCAAAGGTTGAAGTCAATCCAAAATCAGACCAGGTGAACTAACGAGCCAGGGACAGAAAACAGTGAAAACTGAACTACACATGCCAAAACCCAAAAAAACCTAACCCATGAACTAAACAGAAACTAAACATGACAACAAAACAGAAATAACCCCGTGAAAACATGACATGCATGTTCTCCCCGTGTACGCTTTCCAGCTTCCTCCCACCATCCAAAGACGCATGTTAATTGGTGACTCTAAATTCTCCCTAGGAATGAGTGTGTGTGTGTGAATGGTTGTTTGTCTCTATCTATGTTGGCCCTGCGATGAACTGGTGACCTGTCCAGGGTGTACCCTGCCACTCACCTGATACAATGCAGGGATAGGCTCCAGCTTACCCCGCGACCCGTAATGGATTAAGCGGTACAGACAATGAATGAAATATATATAAATATTGTGTGTGTACGAAGAGAGATACGCACACACGTTGCATATTTCGCCTAATTAATTGATTATTTGTGCATTAAGGTGTTGTTTAAGTAGCATATTCTAAACAGGCTATATATAGTCTAAAAATAATAAAATATTGTATTTCTGTCTATATTTGAGTCTGTATTCTGGCAGTGCATTTGCATTTTGTTACAGATGTGAGCACACAAGCAGACAGTTAAACAAACCACAGAACAGGCTTATTGGAACAATGCATCTAACAGCAAAGGGAATCGGCGATGGACTGGTGTTGTCTGCTCTTAGTCTATACTGATTGGATGATCACGATTCAATTTCAGTGGCAGGTCAAAAAGGGGGCTGGGATAAATATAATATAACAAAACGCTGTTTTTTACGTGCATTGTACATGCACAAAATGCGGTTTTTAACTTTTTTTATGCACGTTCATTGAATGCTGCAAAAAGCAAAAAGCTCTACCGAAGGCACAAAACTGAATCAGGATTCAATGAAATAAAATCAAAGGAAGCCAAAATTCTGCTTCACATTTCAATAATATCATCAAGAATTTAATATTTTTCAAAATTCCCTGGGCTCCTGGGTTCCTGGCCTTATATCGCTCGGACCGCTCTGGATGGCCAGTCCCTGGCGGGGTCGGCGGCTGCCTATCTTGGCCCACTGGGGCCTGTGCCCTGGCTGGGGTCGCCTTCGGGGTGGGGTGGCTTAGGTGCGTGCGCCGGGGTTGCTGCTATTGGCCCGGGTCTCTGGGCTGCCCTGGCCTGCATCTAGCCTCCATGGAGGCGAGGTCGCATTTGCATGATCTCACTCATCTCTCCTCATCTCTGATAACTCCTTGTTCCTCTTCCTCTGCATGCTGACACAGTCACTGAGTCGTCCAGTGGGTTTATACACTAAGAGATCATTTTTCTTTTCATTGCTGTGAGTTTGTATCTGGTCTGTGTTACTGACAGTGATACGTTTGTGATATGTCTTTTTGATTTGGTCATTATTTAAAAAAAACTCTTAATCGCTGGCAGCTCTGTTTTTCTGTAAAAGCTGTAAGACATTTTCTGGTGTGTTTATGTACAAATGTAGCAGCAAGTTGTCTGGTATTAGTGTGGATTGAAGGGTCGTTGTCTTCTCTTTGTGGTGTTTTTGTCTCCTCTTTCTGCTAACCCTTTAGCTTCTTTTTGCTGTCTTCTTTCTATTTCTGTCCCCTCCGGTCAGGTCCAGCAAGATTACATAGATTCCACAATTCAAAGTAAATAAATAACAGTAAATAAATAAATAAAGGAACCAGACTATCAAGAGGAGCCTTAAACCCATAAGCCTCCCCTTGGCAATGCAAATTTGTTCGGCACAATACAGCAACCAGACTATCATTCTGCTGCTATGATGCTGGACAAGACAGGTTAAAAATAAAAATAAAAAATCAGAAATTTATTGATTTTGTTATTGGCTTGAGTTATTGTATTGTTATTGATCATTTGAACTTTGTTCAGCAATGTCAGGGCTACCATAGTAAAGTTTTCATTTGAAGTCCGTTAATCATCGTTTCATGTTTTTATTGTGACCCTTTACTCCGAGTCCTGCTGCACCTGCATGTAACACCGTGATTTTCTGACCAAAACGGATATACAGGATAGAGTTTTTTTTTTTTTTTTTTTTTTAAATGAGCGTAGTAGCCATTAACTCCAGTTAGTTAACAGTAAAAATGTGGTTATTGATTGCACCACGAGGAGGTGAGACTAAAGGACTTAACAGTAAGTCGGACCCTCAGAAATGTGGGATTCTATTACTGTATTCGTGTGGTCTAATTTTGATTTTGATTTTTAACTTTTGATTTAGGTACCAAAGCCACGTGGCAGGGACGGATGACACGGAACAGCTCTTCACATAATAGTTTCACTTCACAGAATAGACAATTTCCTCCTTTTTTATGAAAATTATGAAGGTGAAGACAGCCCAGATAAATTTAGTTATATAGTTTATAAGGACTAAATAAAAAATTTTCTATATTTCTATCGATTTAAATTTTCTCTTATTCGACTGTAATCTACTTAAAAGTAAAACCACAGATTGAAATCATATCCTGGTTGAATCAATCTAGAGAACAGTGATGGTATAATTAACTTTCTTTAGACCTGTGACAGCCTGCACCATGGTTAGTTTCTAGTTAAATGTTGGCTGGAGCCTGTTTATGTGGACGTCGTGTTCTCCCTGTATGCACGACTTCCTCCCCCTGTCCAAAACAATGCTTGTTAATTGGTGCTACTTTTAGATGAAAAGGCATGAAACGCTGCACTACAGAGATGGTGGAGATGATTTTATAGCCAGTGGGACAGTTGTGTGTCCCAGATGACGAGGACGTCACACTGTGCCTGACTGAAAAACTCCTAGCGCTCTCTTTACTAAAACCTCTGTAGCTTTGCTTGGTTTTACTTCAGCACCAGAAATCTTTGCACAGATAATGGCCACATGTTGATTTTTTTTTTTTTTTTTAGTTTTGTGTCTACTGCAGCAAATTTTAAAGAGTTAAACCATAAAATGGGAAAAAAATAAACTTAGGTGAAGACAAAATCCTGCATGTTTTGATATGTTTGTCATGCATCCACCTCTGATGAAATCTCAGACGTTTTGCATTTATTTTGACAGATTTTGTAATTGCAGAGAAATAATCCAGTCTTTTGGGGTATGCCATTTTTTTTTTAACAAAAACACGCACTTCTGCAGCACACTCTGCTACAACTTTATTGGCAGAATATTTGTGATCAGTACGGTTCACACAGAGATAAAAGCATCTCTAATTGTTGCCTTTTGCAGCTGGTGCAGGATTGGGAAAATGCAGCAGACAAACTAATGTTTTGACAACTTCGGCTTTTGGAAACTTTCTGGTCCACACTCCCGACCACTTGGTGGCAGCAATGCTACAATATTTTATTTTTGCCAACCAGAAGAAGAAGAAGAACAAGATCAAGAAGAAGAACAGAGACCAGGGTTTATTGAATGCATCGAAGGGAGAAAACAAAGAGAGAGACTTGGAGAAACAGGTAACTGGGATGAAAGAGGGCAGATATCTTGCTCTGGGGGTGCTGGGAATGTTTATTCCTTCAAAGAAATAAACTTAGAAGAAGTTTGACAACCACTGGTTAAGACCCTGATGTGCAAAAAGGAGCTTGTATACTATAGATGCGAACATCTCAGTTACATTCCAGGAAACCTTGACTCAGTACAGCCAATGAAATCTGAAGCTCCTCCTTCACAAAATTCTTAAAAATCACACACAGAGAATAGCACAGCCTCACATAACATGGTTTTTATGTTGTATAAAAAGTCATAAAGATTATAATATGAGCCACAGTCAGCCCTCAAACAAACCTAAACTCTAAAAAAACCATGGGATTATGACATTTCTGCTGGTTTTGACTAATGAATGTCTTTCTTCAGAGATTATATTAATACGTAATAACTGCTCTCAGTTCATAAATATCGCACTTTTGTTGTTTACTATTTTTCCCTAATAACAAATAATCCCTTATGGCATTAAAGTGGCTCAGATGCAACTCAACACTTTTCCCACGTTTAGTGCTTTGATCAGCCCCCCTCCTCTGCTGCTTTTTTGTTTTTATGGTGATTTCACTTAACGTTTGTCCTGGTGCCAGAGGGGCTGCGTTGCTCTCAACTGACAGATGATGACATGTTTTCTGGTGGAGAGATAGAAAACCCATGGCAGGATAGGTCAGAGGAGACACACCAGGAGCCGAACATGCACTTTATGAGATCAGAGACTCATCCATTAGTAACAGCCAGAGAGACGAACAATGATGTATAAATAGACATGAACCCAAAACAATATCCTCAACACCTATAGCTGCACATCCGTTATCCTTATACCTCTGGTTAATAGTGTCTTTGTACCTCCATTTTAAACAGCTTCAGGTTTGGACACGGCTTTAACTCTATGGTGGACCTCTTCCAAAGTCTCACCCCACTGACAGAAACACAACTGACGTGGTTGTACGGATTAAGGGAATATTAAAGTTTATTTATTATAAAGTGCTGCAGCAGTAATAAGTAGAAGTGTTTCGAGGGATTGTGTCCACTGGGATGGACAAAAACAGCGCCAGCATGTGTATGATACTATACAGCCCTCACCGCCTTCATCATTCAGATGCCTGAAGCGTTTGAAATTATGAGACCACTCAACTGGGAGAGATGGATACGGAGGTTTGAACGATTAGCCAGCAATCTTCACTTGAGCTCAGAAGCAAATAAAGTTAACACACTAATCTACACGCAAATCAATGTCCCCACTGAGGGTCTAATAAACGTTTTCTTATTCTTACTTTGTACCTAGAAAGAATGTGATATATGAAAGAACAAAGCTCAACCAACAAACACAACTAGCTAATGAAACAGTGGACACTTTTATCACTGTGTTATACAGTGTGGTTTAGCAGAAAACTGCAACTATGGAGTTGATTAGAGACCATTTAGTGTTGGGCCTGAGAGACACATGTCGCTCTGAGCGAATGCAGCTAAACAAAGATCTGCCGCTAGAAGAAGCAGTCACCAGGGCAAGAAAGTCTGAGACAATAAAGAGACAGCAAACCGATCTCAGAGGAGAAAACAAAAGAGAAATGCTGTAACTGTAAGAAAAAGGTGCAAAAGCAAGCCACGTACAAAGCCTCTCGTCAAGCCAAGAAAAATGCAACCACATTCAAAGTACCGAGTGACAGCTAGTCATGCTAGAGATGTGGAACGTTTTCCAGACATGGAAAATCACGGGGCCAGCTTAAGAAGCAAATGCAACAACTGTATAAAAAGCAGGTCTTTACAGAAAAATGTGTAGATCAGCTAAGACAGAACATGCAATGGAAACACATAACGTGTAATGTCACACCTCTAATTCTAGGCTCAGTTAATGCAGACACAGACCCTTGGTTTGCAAATCTAACTGTAGGACACCACCAAGTGAGGTTTAAGAGAGACACAGATGCAGATGTCATTTCAGCAAAGAAATTCCACAGTATTGCTAAGAGCACACATCTAGCCAAGCCAGACATACCACTACTTATGTGGTATGTCTGGTCTCAGAGTATGTACTGAGACCTTGAGTAAATGAGTAAAATTCAGGAAAAGGTCTATGTACTTGAGGACCTGCACAAATGCTTTGCTAAGCAGACAACCAATCGTTAAACTCAACTTAGTGTCCAGAATAGATGGTATTGATAAAACTGTATTAATTGAGTCTTACCCAACACTGTCACATTTTAGGTTCTTCTAAGCCGCTATACACCATCAACCTGAAGCCAGGTGCCACCCTCTTTTCCCTTGCAACTCCAAGATGGGTTCCTTTCCTCCATACAAAGAAATTGAAGGCAGAGCTTACGTGTCATTTCCAGGATCGAGGAGCCAACATTGATGAAGGTAGAAGATTCTGGCAGATGTCTCTGTACCCTGAGTCTGCAAAGTACACAACCTTTATAATACCTATTGGACACTTCTTCTTCAACAGTCTTCCCTTTCAGCAGAGGATGTCCTTCATACCGAAAGGACTACGAGGGATTGTATGTCATATGTGTGACCTCATCTGGGGAAAAAATGAGCATTAGCATGACATCAGACTCCACACAGTTCTATACAAGCTCCAGGAAGCAGCTGTTACACTGAACAAACATGAAGTTTCTGGGTCACGTACTGGCTACAGAAGGTGCGAAGCCAAACCCAGGCAAAACTTGTGCCATTGCTGACATCAAAGAGCATCCAACATTGGAGAGGTTTGCAGCTTTCTTGGTCAATCAGCTCCGGAAATTCATCCCCTAACTGGCAGAGAAGGATAAGCCGCTCTCAAAGAATATCAGTGGGTCTGTGATAGAGCAAAAAAACTGTTTGATCAACTAAAAAAAGACTTTACACCACCTCCTGTCCTGATGATGTATGACCCCAACAAAGAGCTGAAATTGTCAGCGGATGAATCATCATATGGCTTGGGTGCTGTTGTTTTACAAAGGGAGAGTGAGGAGTGGAGACCTGTGGCACCTGTGTCATGCTCCATGACTGAGACGGAGCAGAAGTATGCACAGGTGGAAAAAGAAGCTTTTGGATTGATATGGGGCTGTGAGCGGTTCAAAGACTTTCTCATTGGGAGACATTTTTCACTGCAACTAATCACAAGCCACTTGTCAGTCTTTTGGGTCATCACCCTTACTGAGCTTCCTCCCAGGATCCAAAGATTTCGAGTCAGACTAATGAGGTACAGCTACTTTGTTTTTCACGCCCCAGGACAAGCACTGATAACTGCCGATACACTTTCACAGATGCTGGTCAACAAAAGTTGGAAGGACAGTGATCAAAGTCTCATTTACTGTGTTTCCATTACAGTTTTTTGCTAAATAAAAGCGATATTTCTAAAATTTTGACACAGTGCAATTGCAATTTGCAGGGGTTTCCATTGAATAGTAGCCGTTATTCTCGGAAAATCTCGTCACAGCTGTTGAGGACACTAACATCTACATGGACGAGATTGTGAAAAACCTGCCCACCAGTCCATCCTACCTAACGCAGCTGAGAGAGCACCCTAAAAGTGCACAGTGTTTGTGCAGAGATGATGTCATTTTGCCAGAGAGTTTGGCCAGATTGTGGCAAGCTGACAGGGCCTTTGAAAGCATCCCGGTCAGGGAGAGCTATTCTCACTGTTTATGATTGCTTTGCATTTAAGGGCTCAAGACTAGTCATTCCCACAGTCATGTGCAATTCAGTATTAGGCTCAATCCATGATGGACACCTGGGCATGACAAAATGTTAAGAGCGGGCCAGAGTAGCAGTGTGGTGGCCAGCCAAATAAATTAACTTGTCAGGAACTGCAACACCTGCATCCTGGGAAGGGTTAATCTTGATAAAAACCTCTGATGTTCAGTGACTTTCCTGACAGCCCCTGGCAGGTTGTAGTGGTGGCGTTATTTAGCCTGAATAATGGCAACTATCTTTTAGTGGTCGACTATTATTCAAGGTGAGGAAGTTGCAAAACTAACACCAGCCAGATAAGAGGATGTGATTATTAGTGATGGGATGTTCAGCTCTTTTCAGCTTTTGGCTCGGCTCTCAAAGAAGAGCTGGCTCTTTTGGCTCCCAAACGGCTCTTAATTTTAGTGGGCCAAGATAGGCAGTCACCGGCCCCGCCAGGGACCGGCCATCCGGAGCGGCCCGAGCATCCGCCAGCACCGGGCCTGCACCCACCCCGATGCTCCAGCCAGGAGTGGTCACCGACCACCCTCCCCCACCCTCCACCCACTCCAACCTCCACCCCACACAACCCCCCACTCACACCCACCATCACACAGCCACACCACACACGACCCTCCCGCCATGCCCCATGGGGGATGCCCCAGGCGGACCAGAGGACACTGAGCCCTAAGCCTGGCCCACCCCAACCCCTCCAGCCATGTCATGTCATGTTTAGTTACCGCACATTTTTTTAAAATAAATTATTTTTATTTCCACTCCATCCATTTTTATTATTGTGTATTAATTGTACAGTTACCAAACAGCCACATATTTAATAAAAACCTGTTTCTGTCAAAATATTTTCTTTTGTTTATTTCTATGTCGACGTCCAGTAATTTTAGAAAAAAGAAAAAAATTTGTCATCAGGAAAAAAAAAACAATAACAAAATGCAATACCTTAGTAAGTTGACATATATAATTAATGTACCGAATAAAAAAGTGCCCAGCACTGACCCATGGGGGACACTACAAGCAATGTCCCAACATGATGAAACACAGTCACCCAGTTTAACAAACTACTTTCTCCCATTTAAATAACTTCGTACCCAATCCAGCACAATTCCCCTGATACAAAATCTTTCCCGTTTCTAGATTAATGTTTACTGGTTGATTGTGTCAAAAGCCTTTTTTTAAAATAATAATAAAAAACAACAGCATATTGTTCTATAGCATTTGTGATTCCCTCTATTGTTTCTATTATTGCAGGTGATGTTGATCTGCTTGACCAAAACCCGTTCCGATTCTCTGCAAGTATTTTGTGCTTTTCTAAAACTACGTCTGTTTAACTGTTGTGAAAGAGTTTTCAAGTATTTTTTAGTATTCTGGTAGTAAGTAGACAGGACTACCATTATTGAAATAATGTTTCTCTCCAGGCTTGAACAGACTTTTTCTATTTTCATTTTATTTGGAAAAAAAACAGTTTGAAATAATAAATTAAAGATGCTTGTCAGGGTTTAAAAATACCATCAATATAAAAAAAATAAATACAGTCAGTGGACTGTTTTTTTTTTTTTAATGTTTTTTAAATCAATATTTATTTATTTATTCTCATCCACTGCTTGAAGAAACAATGAGCAAGGCTTTCTCCCTGCTAAATGTTCATAATATGTTCCTGAATTTTTCCTGCAAGGTCATTAAAGCTATTAACCACCTCTTTCCTGTTATAATTTACAATATAATTATCAATTAAATACTTGTACAGACAATTGTGTTTGGATCTATTTCTAATAATATTGTTTAGTATTTTCCATATTCTTGCATATTCCTGTTATAATTTAATATCCTCTTATAGAAATGTAGAAATGTTTTGTACTGGCCCTCATGATTTCAGTTATCTTTATATTCTGCCTCTTTATTTCTCTTTACATTACGTTTTTGTAAAGTGTATTTTTCTTTTTACAGGCATTTTGAGCTCCTTTTGTAATCCAAGTCCCATTGCTCATTTCTGTTTTATTTCACAATTGGACAATACTTATTATACAATGAGGAAAATGTTCTTAGAGACTTGTTATAAGCAAGGTCAACGTAGTTTTTCCTTGTATTGTGTGTCACAGTTCTGCTATAATTCATTTTTTAGTGTGTTCATGGATTCCTCAGTTCATACAACATTCTGTTTGCTTGTTTGACTCTTTGCTGTGACGGATGTCTTAAACTGTAAACACTGGCAGATGGTCTCTTATGTAATTAATTACTGTTTTATTGTCACAGCTAAAAATAACATATGTTTTTTTCTCCAGAGATTTCAATTGTTAAGTATTTAAATTATTTGTTTAAAGTCTGTTATACCTGAGTTCATAGCCATCTAAGCCACTGAATTAGAAGGCTATGAACTCAGGTATGGACTCTACACTTTTGTCAGTGTCCATCCATGTTTCCAATATTGCTGTTATACTGAAGGGCTTGGAAACCTTTTAAATATTACTGAGATTTTCATATACGCTTCTAGTGTTGACAAAAAGAAGTGATAATTTACCCTCCAAGTTAATTTTCTGTTTGTATTAATCATCGCTGTAGTAGGAGCAATAATATTTTATGGAGGAAAAATAGTTATTGTCTTGCTCCTGTTCCAAATCCATCATGTTGTGATCGGTGTATTGAAATTCTTCCAGCTCCAATGGTTGATGTTCAGTTATCCTCTGTGTGAAGTGACTATATTCCCCTGATGTAGAGTAAATTCTGTCTTTGTTGTCATGTTTTTGTAGTCGTAGTTATCGCAGAGTCCAGTGCAGTTCATCATTGATGCAAACCATCTTGGCTTCTTCAGGGGTTCCCGTATGTTTTATGAAGAGGTTACACTTTGTAGTTCAGGTGTTTTTTTCTTCTGTTCCTTTAGCTGACACGTTAAATAATCAGTTCCCTTTAGCTTTTTTTCTGATTGTCTTTTGTCTCATTTTTCTCTGTGTTTTATCCACACATTGATCCTACAATCCAAATGCTGTGGGCAGCATATGCAGTGCAGGTAGGCCTGACACAGCGCATTGAAAGCTTGTGTGTGGAATTACTTCGACTTCTATGAGTGCATTCACAACCGGGCATTCTGACTTGAATCCTAGCCAGTTAAGAAAGTCTGGTTTGTTAGGGAAGGTATGAATACACAAACTGATGCATTTAAGTGAACCAAATGCAGGAAGTTGACTATATGGCAAGGGGCATTGTGGGTAAACACAACCAGGACAAATGCCCGTGTAGAACAATAACCAGTAAAAATGTGGATGAATGTGTAAAAAGCTATGATGAAAATATGATCAGCCTGAAACCACTAGGTTTCTGATAGATTTTATCTGATAGATAGGATTTTCAGGAAAAAGGGAGACGGTATTAATAAGAACCTCAACCGCTAAAACATGTTATAAAATCCATCCAGCTAATTGAGGTGGGGTCTGCTGCCAGCATGTAGCATCAGTACCAAAAGTAGCTTTGGTCATTAATTCCTGCAGAACCGGACGCAGTCGGAGGCTGGAGGTCTGGAAGTGATGCAACTCTGATGAAACACACAAGAGGTGGATTTCCTTTTATTTATTTATTCTTACACAATGCTTTTGTAATTGTTGTCCCAATTTCTGTCAAGACATAAGAAATATTATTTAACACTAAACAAACTGCTACCAATCTCAGATGTATCTGTACATATTTATTTTGTAAATTAAAACAAATTACCGGCATCAGTACTGTCCTTTAGCAGACGCTTTTCTCCAAAGTGATTTCCCCCTGTGGGATTCGTACTTCAGTCTCCTACATGGATGTTCTACCGACTGAGATATCCAGCTGCATGTCCCGATGCCTCTGGCGTGTCTTGCCTTCTGACATGGCGATGACAGCATCTGCCACCTGCTGCCACTATTCTGCCTTTCTGACACCAGTAATGCCACAAGAGGAGTCCAAACAACTTGGTTAGGTTTAGGAAAAATGTTCTTCTTATGCCAGTACACACAGAAAGATTATCAGGCTTTTTTTGTCCCGATTTGGCCTCTTCCTGACCAAGGACAGCAAATGTGTTATGTCACGTCAGGTTTGTCAGGTCATGTTTTGTTTCCTGTTCTGCCTTTTTTTTTTTTTTTTTTGTAAGTCCTAACTCTGCTGTCGTTTCCGGTACCTTTACTTCCATCTGTCACCCATTATCTTCTGTGTATATATTGTGTGCGTTTTCCCTTCCGGCACGTCACGTCCGGCCAGATTGTACTGTTAGGCGGTGCTCAGGCAGAGGACCCAAATGCAGGGCTCCGGACAGCAGAAGAAGGTTTAACTGGTTTCCTATAACTAGATGAGTTCTCAGAGATACAATTCTTTCATAGGCCTCAGGTTTGAAATGCGGCAGGAATTTTTCACTTAACTTGAATATGCAACATAAAAGGAAACATTCTTATTCCTCTATTTTCAGCGCGCCTGGCCAACAGCGTGATGAACACTGGCACTAAAGGCTGAAGTCACTTCTGCTTTGACAAGTGACTTCAGAAGGTCCTGACTAAATAGAACAATACATCACCTTCAAATGAGATCAGATTATGATTTACTCTGTAGTTGCATTGTACTTTGTTTCATCTTTTCATTTATAACCTTGTTGTACCTGTAGTGTCTGATGATCTGAGGCGTCAGATCATGGAAAGCCAATGAGTAGAAAGTTGATGGTTTCATTAAAACAGCAGATGGAGACAGTGTAATGGAGGTCCCAATTGATATTTATTGACTAGATATACACTTGTATTGCTCCTGGGCCACTGAGGGTTACTTGGTGTGATAGCATCCACAGTTAGTGAGCTTTTGGAAGACGCTCAATATCATTAAACTGTCATTACACCTTTCTGGCTTTATTAAAAAATCCTCTTGGGAAAAAAATAACAGCATGGGTTCTTGACATATATAGTTTCATTAAATGAAAAGATCTATACCAGCTGTATGTCATGACTATGGCCATGCATTTTCTAATTCTTATCACTTCCCTCAGTGTTCTGTTTTAACCTCCCTAATGTCTTTTATTGTCTTTGCCCCCTATTTGTTCTCTCTTCTAATGTCACCTCCACAACTCACTTCTTATTCCTTCCCAGCTGTAATGCATGTGGAAGAGAGGAGGCATGGGAAGTAAGAAAAGAAAGAGGTCTGTCAGTGGCGTTAATGATTCAGCACCACTGTGGCCTTGATTTCATATAAGCACAGGGGCGGTTCTCCGGGAGGGCAAATGTGGGCGGGGGGCTTAACGCCTACCTCGTTTAGTGCATTGCATAGGCACATGAAAATATTCAGTTTTTTACTTTTAAATTATTATTATTATTTCTAATTTTACTTGACTAGAATAACTAGAATAAGTTTAATGTGCTCCCAAATTCTATTTTGCAGTATTTTCCCTTCTAGCTTCTTCCCCTGCTCTCATGGCTCCTCCCCTCAGCTCGACCTCACACACCTGCTCAGCTTCAACCTGTGGCATCCTGATTGGTCAGCCACTGCTTGCCAGTTAAATATTATCCAGCACATATATGTGCTTTTTATGCATATGTGTAGGTAATATAAGGCAAATTTTGTAAAAGCAAACAGCCAATTATTATATACATTTTTAATTAATTGTTTACCCAGGTTAAAGTTATAAAAATATATACATTTAATTAAATGAATAGAATTTTCAGTATTGTAATTGTAGCCAAACTGTTATCCAGGAAACAGTGCCCCTCCCCCCCATCAGAGATTTCTCACATAGCTAATCTAGTTACATTTAATATAATTTGTTGGAAGCAATGTAATATAATTGTTATAAATTAGGATGCTGAATGTGTATAAGTAACCCTGGGTCACTACAGTTCGAGAGGTGACGACACCATTTTCCATCCGAGGAAGAAACCATTGAGAAAAAGGCACGCAAGTTTGTTACAATAAGAAAAAACATGTTCCATCCAAAATCATAGAACTTCTTAAACATATACATTTACACAATAAAACCAAATTAAGAGAAAGGCAGCTGAGGCTTACTAGTGGATTGGGGGGCAGGTCCACGGAGAAGGCACCTCGGGTAACCCCAAACCCCTTACTTCACACACAATGCTGCCAAAACCGCCAGCCCACAGCAAGCACCACGCAGAGTCCCCAGCTGCAGGAAAAGAAAAACGACAATGTTAATACAGCAAAATTTGCAGAAGCTTTGAACTGTCACCCAAAAAACTTTGGACCTTATCACGTTATAAATTTTACTGTAAGAACATAAATGAAAGTAGCCAGTACTGTATGCAGATGTTGCTGCCACCTATATTGGAGCAAAATACATTTTGTAGAAAATATTCTCGTCAAGCAGAAACATTTCAGTTGTGTTTGTCAGTGATTCATTTGGTGTGTGCGTGTGTCTGAGTGTGTGTGTGGCATTTGGATAATAACATGTACCAGTGATTACGCCTATGGCTGTCTTCTGAAAATATAGTCCTGTTTGCTTTAAGGGTGCAATGTCAGCAATATCACAGTGTCCTCCAAGCTTCACCAGACCTCTCCAATAAAGAACAAATTAAACTCGTTTGGTGAATGGTCTGGACATAGCTGTTACGACCCTCTTTAGGGGTTTGAAGGATTGTAACAAACATGGTAATGATAACGGTGGACAGATGGTAAAGTAAAACCAGGTTTTTATTATATTGAACAAAAAAGATTGGCTCAAGTGACAACACCTCGAGTTGGGGTTAGAGGAACTGCTGAAAGAAACAAATCAAGAAAACACAGCTGATTATAAACTCAAAACTCTGCCAGATAAATGAAACACAAGTACAAAAGGGTGAACCAAACTGCCGTAATAATCTAGCTAAACAAACCGTGCAACAGTCCCAATAAACTAAAAGGCATTTCAAGCCCAAAACAAAAATTCTATTCTATTCTAGCCAAACACGTTCTAACTTTATTCTAACTAAACACAAAAGATTAATTCAAAAACCGGAAAACAAAAGGGAACAAAAAGAGCAGCCAAACGAGCTGAGACCCAACAATTCAAAAACCAAACCAAAATCCGGGATTACGCCTTACTCTTAAAGACAAAACGCAGTCAGGTTTAACCGTGCTGGAAAACACTAATCTACTAAAGTTCACTAATTGTCAAAGTTGTCACAAAATCGTTCTACAAACACACAGTCGTCAAGCCACTACCAAACTGCCGAGTTGAGGGGGAAACCGTCTGAACCAAACAGCTTCTCCCTCCAGACTGATCACAGCAGTTGTCCTTTATTTCCTGGTGATGGGCTGCTTGCGACGTGATTCGTTGAATGGTGAGCCAACCAGTGTGTCAGGTTGTAGCCACTATTTCAGCTGGCAGCAAGGAGTGGCTACCATAACAATAGCACACACAGTTTCCCCATACAAAGTCAAGCATGATTTATAGTCTATGTTTTTTTTTTACATTTTTACAATAAACTATCCCGTTATAACGTGATAAGGTCCTAATTTTTTTTATTTAGATGACAGCTCTACGCTTTTGTAAAAAGCAAAACAATTAGCTGCTAAAAAAAGTTTTGTTTAAAAAAAATCCTCACTGGAAGTCAGCCGCTATGATAAGATGCCTCCCACCACTAAACAGATAATTCACAAATAGACTCATAAGGGACAAGTTTAAAATTAATTAAAAAAAATTAAAATTAAAAGAAGAGTAAGTAAACAAAAAAACTCTGGTCCAAGAAGAGACTCTGGTCCAAGAAGAGACTCTGGACCAAGAAGAGGCTCCGGACCAAGCAGGGGCTCTAGACCAAGAAGAGGCTCTGGACCAAGCAGGGGCACCGGGCTCAGGAATCAGGACAGAACAGCAGCTTTCGCTTGGTCTACATCAGGGTAGGAGCAACAGTATGAGGCACCCCATTAGCAGAGACTTCTACTATATAAAAAGGTTAAATAAATGCTACATACCAGAAAGGCACTCCTAGGGCCACCCGAGTGGAAGCTCAACACATTTCCAGCTGTGCCAGTGCTAATCAACCCAGGCCTAACTGAAGATACTGAAGATAATCCACTTATAGAAGATGTAAAATGCAGGTGAAGCAATAATGAGTACGAGGTCAGAAACCAAAGAGAAGACGAGGCTCTTACCTTTGACGCGAGAAACCAGACATTGTGTGTGTTTGTGGGTTGGAGTGACAATCACCGCCACTTGCCTCTTATATCATGTACCACATCCTAACCTACTGGATTACATACAGGTGTAGTTTGTCCTACGCCGTGAAGTTAAAAGTTATTAAATCTGTTAAAATACGGCAAATATGTTTAAAAAAGTAGTTAAAAAAAACTTTTCGTGTTAGACAATGCTGCTCTCTACTGACCTCTTTAGGTATAGCTCGAATTTACAGGTCAGGTTTTTATAAACTTTATTGAGGTAAGGAAAGTTGACAGTGACCACGCAAATTAAACTCATCTTGACAAGATCTATTCATACATTCACTCAATACAGTAAAAGCAAAAAGGTATTTAGTCAGCGACCAATTGTGCAGGTTCTCCCACTTAAAAAGATGAGCAAGGCCTGTAATTTTTATCATCGGTATACCTCAACTATGAGAGACAAAATGAGAAAAAAAGAAAACACAAAATCACAGTCGGATTTTTAAAGCATTTATTTGAAAATTATGGTGTAAAATAAGTATTTGGTCACCTACAAACAAGCAAATTTGTTTGGAGGAGAAAGATTGCCGAGTTGCATCCAAAGAACACCATACTCCTTCAATCAGCAAGGGCATTGAAGATGAAAGGTGGATGGGTTTTTCAGTATGACAATGGTCCCAAACACACCGCCCGGGCAACGAAGGAGTGGCTTCGTAAGAAGCATTTCAAGGTCCTGGAGTGGCCTAGCCAGTCTCCAGATCTCCTTGTGAAGACTTGCGAGACTACAGAAAAAGGTTTGACCTCTGTCATTGCCAACAAAGGCAACAAAGTTTTAAAATGAACTTTGTCATTGATCAATTACTTATTTTCTACCATAATTTGCAAATAAATTCTTTAAAATCAGACAATGTCATTTTCTGGATTTTCTTTGTCATTTTGTCTTTCATAGTTGAGGTTTACCTATGATGAAAAGTGGGAGAACTTGCACAATTGGTGGCTGATTAAATACTTTTTTGCCCCACTGTATATTTAGCTGTTCACAATTAAATTATAAGTCTTGTGTACAATGGCACAAAAATCAGCCACTGCTTTGAATTTTTGCCTAAACAGTGACTAAAATCATTTGTTGATTTGTTAGTTTTCTGTAAAAAGGGTTTTGCTCCATAGTAAGATGGTGTGGTTCATGTTTTGAAAAAGACAACAAGAGTAGTTGATACTGGAGAGCGCTTTATGGGATTTATTCCAAATAAATGAAAGATTAAAAAAGAAAAACAACTAAAAACAATGTTTTTATGCAGATATCACAGGGAAATTAGGTCTGAGAGCTGACAATTTCAAAACACCCTTCTTTCTCAAAGGCTCAGCTTCAATCAATAAGTGCTAATCAGAGCTGCAGAAAGCCCATCATGTCGCTGAAATCCTGCTGCTGCCACAAGTGCAGCACAGAGAGATTGATCACTGCTATCCTCTGCTGCCTTCCAAGATCTTTGGACAAATCAAATCAGAAAGCAGTAATTGCTATCAGAACGTATGATAATGAACAATGATGATAGCTGGAGAAGAGATGACGCATCATTAATGATCATTGCATGATTTAGTGAAAGTCAGAGGACTGCAGCTTGGACACATCATAACCACCAACCCCCACAGCTAAACTGATCCATTATCTCTCTGTTTGTGATATCCTGCTGCTTTTTAAGTCTGTTTCATGCTGGTCCTACCAAACATCTCCTCAGCTCTGCCAAAGTGTGTTTACATGTCTCTGCAGCTGCATTTAACCACACTTTTTTCCTGAAAACAACACTAGTAAGGACAAGGTCTGGAATTTAACTGCAAAGGTTTGGGGAACAGAATGTGACTGACTAAATGCGGATTTCTGCATGTTTGTGCATCCTCGGACAAATCTGTTACATATATTGGCTTCTTTGCGTATGTTGCAGAACATTTTTCCATCCTCCCTCCTCAGCCAGAAGAAGTCTTGATCCCACTGAACTCTGTACTTACTTCTGACTGCCGCTTGATCGCTCCGTAGTTGCAGAGGGCTGATTACTTGTTTCTCCTTCATTTTCCACTGCACCAGTCCCTCTTTATTCACCTCTTTCATGAACACCATTGTTATGTAGTGACACATGTAATGACAGTTTATGCTCAACAGGGGGCTATAGTCTTCGGTATGCGATTGAGCAGAGAAGCAGGAACTGGGTGCCAAGCCGACGGCATGAGGCAACTAGACCATAAGGCTGTTCTTATTGCAAGTTGGCAAGACAAGCAGTGGTTTCTCCCTCTACTCATTGCTACTAAGATATCACAACCATCATCGTTACTGGGCTTTTTGAAGAAACTTAGGTCACTCAGCTGCTGTGGCATTTTTCCGAGTGAAGCCAATTAGGTCATGCATCTATAGAAACAATAGCTAATTATTTTGCTCACTCACTAACAAGTTGTGGTCATGGGTGTGATTTGCAATCCGTCAGAATGACAAAAGGCATTCAGATTTTTTGGTTACTGTTTTAAAAAACTGGTCAACAATAGAACATAGTCGGTTAACACTACCCGTGGTATATATATAAATATATATGTGTGTGTGTGAAAGTTTAATGGTAAAATCTGACCTGAAACAACAATCCTCTGCACAAAGTTTTTTTTTGTTGAGCCTTGTTGTTGTATTGTAGCATTTAAGCAATGAGTATTGTCACGGGGGTGAAAGCTGGCAGACTGGTAGAGCAACCGTCCACCCCCGTGAGTGGTAAAGGATTAGTTTCCCTGAGAAGCAGGCAGTCAGTCAACAAGCCAGATTAAAGTACAACATAAACAAATTTATTTACAATTTAAAATTTAAAAAAGTCCATTTGGGCGTGCCATCGGGGGTCGGAACGCCCTTGGGATTACGAGGTGTCGGTAGGGAGGGGTAGGGGAAAGGGGGACAGCGGGGGACCTGGTGGGGGGCCCATGGGGGATGGAAATGAAGAAATCTCCTCTCATCCCTCTCTCGCTCTCTCCTCCTGCCGCCGGGGGCTGCTTGGGGATGGCTGGAGGAACTGGGCCTTGGGCCCAGCCGGATGGGGGGCTATCTGGTCCCCTGGGGTGGATGGGGGGCTCTCTGGTCCCCTGGGGTGGTGGCGTATGTTGCCGGGGGTGGATGGGCGTCCATGGCGATGCTGCCTTGGGCCCTTGACTGGGCTGGGCCTTTGCCCTTCTGCCCTCGGGCGGTCCCGGAGAGGCGGAGGGCACTGTGGGATGGGCGGAGGCGGTGGGCTTGGCTGAGGGGTCCCCAGTTGGGGATCCCGCGGCCGACCCCTGCAGCTGCCTGCCCCA
>JBAMHW010000020.1:25052781-25076368 GCA_037177495.1 Rhadinocentrus ornatus | reverse complement strand
CACACCATAAACCAATAAACTAATTAACTTAAACTGTGTAATTATTAACCCTTCATCTTAAGAGATTAAAACATGTTAAACAATCCACCTGTCATCAATAACACACACAATGAGGTAACAATGGCTGATTGTGACATCTCCTCACCCCCTCTCCCAAACTTACAGTACCTCAATTCTCATGCACACGTGAATGTGTGTGCTACACAGTTGGTCTTTCCCGATCGATTTCGAACAGTAAAATCATACGTTTGAAGTGACCACCCTGTCAGACGTGTGTTGGAGTCCTTCATCCTCCTCAGCCACTGCAGGGCACGATGATCTGTCTCAAGGAAGAAGTGACATCCCATGAGATAGTATCTTAACGAATCAATCGCCCACTTCATGACCAAGTACTTCTTCTCCACCGTGGAGTATTGCGTCTCTCGATCAAGTAGTTTCCTGCTCAAAAACACCACTGGATGTTTCTCCCCCTCCAGCTCTTGCACCAGTACAGCACCTAGGCCAACTGCCGAGGCGTCCGTTTGCAGTATGAAGGGCCGAGTGAAGTCTGGACTGTGGACAACTGACTCACTTGTAATGGCAGTCTTCAAATCCTTAAAAGCTGCATCACAGTCCTCATTCCAGGCAACTTTGTTGGGTGCAGAAGCCTTGGTGAGGTCGGTGAGGACCGCTGCTCGCTCTGCAAAATGAGGAATGAACTTGCTGTACCACCCGACTAGCCTAACAAAGGCCCGCACTTTCTTCTTAGCGGTCGGTACAGGATATGCATGAATAACTTCCACTTTGCCCACACGAGGTTTCACCAACCCCAGACCCACAACATGGCCCAGATACTCCACCTGGTTTTGTGCCAAGACACACTTGTTAGGGTTAATTGTCAATCCAGCCATCTTGAGCAGACTAAGAACATGTCGAAGATGAGACACATGCTCTTTCCAGGTCCGGCTGAAAATAATGACATCATCCAAATACGCAGCCGCAGACTGAGGCACATCTCTCAAAACCTCATCCATGAGCCTCTGAAAGGTTGCAGGTGCCCTCTGGAGACCAAATGGCATCACCTTGAACTTAAACATGGCATAGGGTGTTGTAAACGCTGTCAGCTCCTAGGTTTCCTGTGCAACGGCCACCTGCCAGTATCCTTTACTCAGGTCAAGCGTGGTGATGAACCTAGAATTGCCCACTTTTTCCAACAGTTGATCTATATGTGGCATTGGGTAAGACTGGAACTTCGACACTGCGTTAAGATACCTGAAATCAATGCAGAATCTGAGAGAACCATCCTTCTTCGGGACCAACACAACAGGACTGCACCACTCACTAGTCGATGGCTCAATGATGCCCAGCTCCAGCATCAGATCGATTTCTCTCTTGAGCTTATGAACCAAACGTTCTGGAATCCTGTAGAACCTTCGTGTGGGAACTGCATCTTCTTTCAGATGAACTTTATGCTGAACCAGTGTGGTGAATCCTGGTGTCTCCTTGAAAAGGTCCACATCCAGTAATCCCCTATTCTCCCTCTGTTGGTCAGGATGGAGATGTGACACATCCATTGAGCTGGATTCTGCCCCCTCACATGGGAACAACTGCTCTCTTTCCTCCTCCTCATCGTCAACCACCCGAATGAAGAGTTGCTGCTGGGGCCCCTGCTGACCTGGCAGCGATGGTAACAGAAACTCTTTCAACAGGTTAACATGGAAGCATTGATGTTTTATTAGACTTGTCTGGCATGTAAAGTTCATAGGTGACCTTACCTAAGCGTTTGGTGATCCGGTAAGGCCCCTGCCACTTAGCCAACAGCTTACTGTTACTGGAAAGTAGGAGCAACAACACTTGCTGTCCAACATGAAAAGTCCTGTCTCTGGCCGTCTTGTCGTACCATGTCTTTTGGTGGGCCTGTGCCCACCATCATGTTCTCCGGGGCTGAAGCACTCATCTCCTCAAGTCTGTCTCTCATCTTTAGGACATAGGACACCACATTATCTTGGTCTGTTGTTGACCTCTCCCAATGGTCTCTGAGGAGATGAAGCAGCCCTCTAACCTGCCGACCATAAAGAAGCTCAAATGGTGAAAAACCTGTTGTTGCCTGTGACACTTCTCGGTATGCAAACAGAAGATATGGCAGCCATCGGTCCCAGTGAGCGCCTGTCTGAGATACAAACTTTCGCAACATGCTTTCCAGAGTTTGATTAAATCTCTCAACCAGGCCATCCGTCTGAGGGTGATATGGGGTGGTCTTAATACCCTTAACCCCTAGCAAACTATACACCTGCTGTAACAGTTTAGAAATAAAGTTAGTACCACAGTCTGTAAGGATCTCTCTGGGTACACCCATCCTTGAGAACAGCTGAATAAGACAATTAGCAACTTGTTTTGCTTTAACTGATCGAAGGGGAAATGCCTCAGGGTAACGAGTGGTATAATCACAAATAAGCAAAATGTATCTATGACCTCACGAGCTTCTCTCAAGAGGCCCCACTATATCCATGCCTATTCTGTGAAAAGGTGTCTCAATGAGAGGTAAAGGCTGGAGTTTGGCCCGAGCTACTCCATGCTCTCGTTACTTCTCGTTTAGATTATTACAACTCTATATATTTTGGTGTTGATCAGTTTTTACTAAATAATGTAAATTCCATTACCCCTCTTTGCACTGGCTTCTTGTTGATTGTGGGATCCATTTTAAAATTCTATTATTTGTTTGTAAGCAAGGTGTCATTTCACTTATACAGCCTCACATTCCTTCCAGAGCTTTGAAGTCTCTAAATCTAAAGATAGAGGTGATAGAGCTATCTTATTTGTTGCATCTTATCTGTGGAACTCTCTGCTTTTTCATGTAAGACCGGTTCAGACCCTTGAACATTTTAAAATGTTGCTGAAAACTGGGTTTTAAACCTGCATGAGTCACTTATTTTGGTTTTCTCATCACTCAGGCACTGGTTTTTATCTTACCAATTTATTTATTAGTTTTTTATCCATTTCTTTTTAATATTCCACTCTTTAACATTTTGATTACTATCTTAGAGATTGGTTAATGTCTCATTCACATCTGGAATTGTGCAGAACGTTTGTCAACAGGTTGTTTTCACCATGGAAACTCCTAAATGCCACCAGCAAGCACCACCAGCACCTTTCTTCAGCATTATCTCAGTATGACAACCAGCCTGCTTACCACAAATCTTAGGAGCCGCTGTTTTAATGCAGAAATGTTTATCACTTGTGGTCAGGTATTGCAGGGAATTTTGTAGTTTGAACTGAAAAAGTGCTGTAGTGATACTTTCATGTGATCTGAGGTTCTCAGGTTCTCTAGTGTTTAACTTTTGATGAACTTTAAATCATATAGCATACTATGTTTTTTATTGCATTGTAGAGCTTTGTTGATTTATTAACTTTTTATTAACTAGTTTGACTAAACAAAGGTCTATTTTGTGATCATTCTGTAGCTTTAAATAAAAGGATATGGAAGTGCTTAAAATAACCTAGTTTTCAGATTATTCAGGTCAAGTCAGAGGATTTGAAGCAACATTTAAGGCAGTATAAAGAAAGTTATTACCTGCAAGGACACTGAAGATGGACGGATGACCGAACTCTAATATTAATAAGTGATTTTAGCATGAATAAAGGCCTACTTTACTTTGTCCTTGATCCTGGACTCCCCACAGTATTATTACTGGCTTGTTCAGATGACAGACCAGTCAATAAAGATTTATCTGCCTTCAGTAATTTGCTTTAGTCCCACAGGGACAGGATACATTTACTCATTATTGATATAATATACAATAAATATGTAAATACTCAATAAAATTTATGCTGTTTGCAAAATAATCTTAAGACCAATTGATTTCTGTGTGCAGTGTTTAGTATTTTACAAATGATCCCCATTTTTAGAAATATTGCTGATTAATATGATGAAAGCGATAATTTTTATTTAGGAGAATAGAGACAAAGTGTCAAATATCATCCTCAAAATCTCCATAATACAGCTGTTTAGCCAAAATCCACCAACCAGACACCCCTCCACAACCACTGGTGGACAGCTCAGTCACGTATAACTTGTCAAAAACACAATCAAGAGTTCCTAAATTATAACCAAATCAAAAAACTATCACAAACGTATCACAATAAGCAAAGTACCAGATGTTCACTCACAGAAAAAAACAAAAAACAAACTTTTAGTGTATAAACCCACTGGACAACTTAGTGGCTGTGTCAGCATGCAGAGGATGAGGAAAGAGAAGCGATCAGTGATGAGGAGTGGTGACTGAGATCGTGCAAATACAACCACGCTTCTACAGAGGCAGACTACGGCAGCCCAGAGATGTTTTTGCCAACATATCAAGCAGCTTACAGATGAAAAAGACATGTAATTCTCAGGAAATGTGAACTCTACGTAGGATCTCATAGTCAAATCGGTCATCCTCATAAATTAGAAACAAAAGCTGTGGATCCAAAATTTCAAGGCAAGAAAACATTGTGTAATTATTTTTTGTGTGTTTTTGTTTTTAGGTTTAAATTAACTTCTTTGAATCACCCTGTCACTGAATTGTGCAATACAAATAAGCTTGCCTTGCCTAATAACACTCAATATATAATAAATTTCTCTATATTCTTGTTGCAAAAGACATTTTCTGCAGCTGTGTTCTGTGAGAAGGGAATTTTGCTTGAGAATGACTTGCAAAAATTAAACTGCATCCTAATGATAGAATTATTAAGAAGAGATGTATAAAATCATTTTCATATATAATTTAAAAGTCGACCCATCCTCTGTCCAGACAGCCCAGTGCTGTGTAAAACAGCGATGGGTCTCTGGTCTGTTCATGATTGGTGTTACAAAATGTTAAAATGGAGAAATCAAAGCACTGTCAAAACTAAATTAAAAAACCTTCTGCTCTGATAAATGCATGAAATAAAAGGCTGCACTCCAGGTCTGAATAGGTCTGAGCACATAAAGCCAAAGCAAATGATCACACTTTTCATCATCACAACGACACAAAGTGCTTTCAGGTAGCAAAATAAAAGCATAAAATTATTCTCTAGACATAAATTATGACACTCTTTGTATCATTATAAATTAAATCTGAAAATGGATGTTATTATTTTCTTTCATACACTGAGGATGAGTCTGGACACATCAGGAATGTTACTGCCAAAGCATCTTCCCAGTGTGAAGGAAGTGTGTCTACCGGTCATGTTTAACTCACAGGTATAAAAAAAATGAAAAAATTGTGTTTCTTCTTGAAGGTATATCTAAAAAAAACATGGTTTGATATGATCCAGTCCTGTCACATATGCTCCAGGTGTTTACATCTCTCTAAAAGTTAAGAACGTGTGGTACAAATCTTCCCGCTACGGAATGACATTAATCTACTAACGGGAGGGAAACTGTGTGTTAACAGAAATTGGGGAAATAAAGGTATTAAATCTCTTCAGGACATTAGTAGGACAGAAAACATCCTTAACTTTCAAGAACTAGTATCTCAATAAATTAGCAGATATTCCCAGTTTGTCATCTGGTCAACTTTGCTTTCTATCCCGAAGTTGATTTGGTTTCACAGTTTATTTCAACAAAAAAACAAGAAATTAAACAAAAAATAAATAACAAATGTTTGTCAAAAGGAGTAGATGGGAAGAAGCTTAAGTTCAAACTATACTATCACTTTTTCTTCTCTTAACTACCAGAAATCCTGAACTCTGTTGGTTTGCCTCATGCATGAAAAGTGCTGTATAAATAAATTTCTCTGGCCTTGCCAAGACTTGCTGTAGTCATTTCAAACCAATGCCTACTGCATTTTAAAGGGTCCCAAGGTGAATTGGGACGGTTGTAGGATACTTAGAGAGTGGGAATGAACAGAAAAGCTATCCTCTGAGGCTGTATCTCTTCATTCTTCTAATTAGGCTGATAAAAATCTAACACTTGAACACATAATAAAGATTTTATTTGACGGTTGCAAGGTGAATTTATAAACATGTAAACCAACAGTTACAGCCGCCCGGACAGTTTTTCAATTATCAGGATCCACTTAACAAGCCTGCAGTAAAGTCCTCCATTTAGCTGTTAAGCATGAATTAAACTTTTTTTGTCTGAAACTTCCTGCAAAATGAACCAACCCTCAGATGTCGCTCATAGGAAGTCAGACCTGTTGTGGTCTGATGCAGCTAATCTGTTTTCGTCTTTTGGTTTCTTTGGAACAAATGGAGGATGTTTTGAAGATGGGGAAGATTAGGTTATATATTTCTCCTGTTGAAGCTTCAGGCGAAGCCTCGGGCTTAAGTGCAGTGGCAAGAAAGCTTCCTTCACTTCTTCTCTGCTTCCAGCAGGCTTTCACAAATACATAAGATTTCCTGCTTTCCACTGTATATTTGTATACTTTATTCTATCAGATAAATGCTCTGGTATTACAAGTTTTGCTACTTGAGGGTTCTGGAGTTGTGCAAAGAAAACCCATGGAAGAAAAAAAAGTCACTGAAGTTGTTTTTTTGGAGCAAGCACTTGTAAACGACTGAAGAAATACTTCAGCCTCTCTAACAGGGCACACAGGGAGAGCGGTTAGCCAGCTGAATCAATATTAAAGCTTTACGCCTCAGGAGCAGAGAGAGGAGAGGGGAGCGGAAAGACTTGCTGAAGGAGGAATGAGGAGAGGGACAGGGAGCTTCTGGTGATTCATCAGGAGCTGGCTTGGATAACTTTTAAGGACTCCCTTCTGCTCTGATGCTTGGGAAAGCACAGCAACTGTCTGCACCACAAACCTTTACTCACAAGAAGGAGGTATGTGAATGTCAAAGAAACCCCCCAACTCCATCAGCAGCCTCCATTCTGATGAAATCTGCTCACGTCAGCTTTTGTTACCGAAGCAGAAAAGTTGTATAGAGCACCTAAAATGTTAAAGTGAGACTACTTTTAAATTTCCTCAGTGTTTTATAATTACCTTGTACCAATGAAACGTATCAGTTTCGCTTCTTTCAGTAAAGATTAGCTCTTCCTCTACAATTGACTTCCCATCACCTACTTGCTGTCCATAATTTAGTGGAGGTTGTTTCTCATGAGCAGCTTCTCAGATAATAAGCTTCAGTTCTGATTGGCTGGAATCCTGGAGGTCACAGCCGGGCCTTCACCAAAGAGAGGAGTGATTTTCACTTGGCATACACTGATTCTGACCTCTAAATGTGTTTTTTTACTCAATACACACACATATATATATATCCATATTATACATGTACTCAAAATTTTGTTATGCTGCATAATGACAATAAAGATCTTGAATGTGGGGTGTGTGCGTGTGTAAACAGAAGCAAGATAGGGCTGATTGAGCTGATGTTTTCCCAAGCAAATTCTGTTTTTCTGGGTGTCAATCTTTACCATCCACCAAAACAAATGTAGGGGAAGGGAGAAAAGAGAGAGATTTGGAGAAACATGTAACTAGGATGAAGGAGGGCAGATTTAATAGTATATGTGTTTCCTATTAAATGTTATGAGTATGGTAAGTTACATAGTTATAAGTTATAGTAAGTTTAATTTATATATATATATATATATATTTATATATATATATACCTGGTCCACTCGCTCTGTAAGGACGGGGGTAGGGTGGGGGCGCCTGGGAATGTTTATTCCTCCAAAGGGGGTCACGGTAGAAAAAGTTTGAGAACCACTGATCTAAGCAGCGAAGGACAGAGTTTCTGTTGAACCTTTTCTACGCCACATTTCTCTCCTTTTGTTCTTCTTTCCTTCATCCCTCCAGCAAGCAAAAAAAAAAAAGAAAAAAAATGAAGAATAAAACTGGGACATACTCATGTAGTTGTTTAACAAGCCCTTGTCGACTATGGCTTCATCCTTCTGGTCAGGTTTTGGAAGAAAACTTTAAGCACATAGAGAAAGCTTTCATCTGTGCAATGCATCATGGGAAATCAAGCACTAACTGGAGGCAGGTTTGAGCTATTCTGCACCAATAAAATGCTTTTTTCATTCCTTTATTAGTTCTACCTTTATTTCTTTTTTCCTTTAAATGCTTGTGTTCTGTAAATTAAAAAGATTTTAGTCAGATTTTATTAGCAGTGGTGTAAAAAAGACATTTGTAAACATTCAGCCTCTTTCTTAGCAGCATGAGCTGTCACTGAATGCTGGCTTTGCACGGAGAGGTTGACTTTTGTCCTAACAAACCCCTGAACTGTCATCAAGGAAAAGCACTGGTGAGGCTAATGACGTGATGGCTGTGTTTCATTTAGTGAAACCAGTATGAAGTAATGTGGATCCTTCATACTCATTAACATGGGCCATTTGTTGACTCCTCAGGCTTAACGAATGTGTTCATTACACGGTGACAAGTATGTGAGCCTCGATCCCTACCAATCCACTGCTGGATTATTTTCAAATGGAGAAATTGTAAGAACATTGTAGACTAACCCTCTTTTGGAGGGTTTAGAGATCAATTTATAACTTTATTAATCTGCTATGTCAGGGAAAATCCATTGGTATCTTTGGACTAATTAACACCCTCTCTCAGATGGGTTTATGTTAATGTTCAAGAGTCTATAATTGGAGAAATACTAGAACCAATGATGTGCATTCAAGGGGTGCTGTCCAAGCTAACCACATCACAGTAACTCCTTCTTTAAAGAGACGGCTGAATGAAACTGTGTCAGACGCTTTTCTCATCTCAGTCAGCACCAATCAGTATTTGTGGCTTCACCACGGGGACTAAAGACATGTCGACCCTCTCCAGACCTGGATCATTGATCCCCTGTGGCTGCTAGGCTGACATCATCCCACCTGGACACTGGTAAAGAGGAGTTCTGCCCAATTGGACTTAACTTCTTCATCAAAAGGCCTATTTTTTTCTGCCTGCTGTCTGAAATGACATACACTAAATTATTTATTATATCTTTACAACGGCACGGTCTGTATGTATAATCCTGGTCTCATAAGAACAGAAGAAGAGAGACGTGTGAGGTTACTACAGAAATGCTGAATCAAGATTTGTGTTAATGTGCCAGAGGTACACAGTAGAAAACGAACATTTTTATCTCAGCCTAAAAAAGAGCACTACATTTAGAGTAAAAAAACCTTTAAATCATCAGCCCGGTTTATATAGACAAACGTCTCACATTTCACATCATTTTCTTGATTTTATTCTGTACCGGTGGAGCCGCAGTTTCCAGTTTCTCTAGATCCTGTGCGTACGGGAGCATCAGAGCTGCTGTGGAGGTAGAAACATTTTTCTGTCAAGTTTGGTTTTTATAAACACCAAAAGTTGACTATATTTGGCGCACGCTGGTTTTTGTTCCTATGCAAGCTTGATAAATAAGGCCCCTGGAGAGGACGGTCCGTCAGGTAGTCGAACCTCGGATTGACGAGGAGCAGTGAGGTTTTCATCCTGGTCGTGGAATAGTGGATCAGCGCTACACCCTCTTTAGGGTCTTGGATGGGGGCATGTGAGTCTACATGTGCTTTGCGGATTTGGAGAAGGCGTGCCCAAATATGCCATTTGACCATTTTCAGGTACAAGACTGACATTAAAAAAAAATTAAAATAAATCGACCACCCAGTGGTTGACTTTCATGATTGACACCTTGGAATAAAGGGATCACACCCAAATTCACAATGTTCTCAGAAACACCAATAATGTTCCAAAAAGAAGAGAATCCAAAGCTTGCTTAATGTAGCAAATTGAACACCTCAGTGCACAAACTCTAAATGTGGGCTGTTTTGTCCGGATGACAGTGGTTGGTAGAGCATTTTTGCTGAGTTTCTGCTATATGTTTGGACTAGTGTGTGCTTCATGGGTCTTGTGAGTAAAAGGTGAATATGTGCTGCATCAACCCACTTAAACTCAGCCAAGTCAGGTTTGAACCAACTCTGAAACTTGAGTGGAGTTAAATGAACCAGCAGCAGGAAAAAAAAGGCTTGTGGTGTAAATTTTGGGACACAGCAATCGGTGTAGCTGAGCAATGGAGAGGTTGAGAAGCTGAGAAGCTTGGAGGGATGCTGCAAGCAGTTTTCACGCCTCCATCCTAAACACTTTTCCTACAGTTTCTGTGTCTTTCAATCGATCCTGTGCATATTCAACAAATGTCAGGAGGTCATGATTCTTTATGAGACTGAGCAGGTCTAGCTAATGACTGCGTGGATGCAGGTCGTTTAAGTTTGATTAAGTTTATAAGAGCAGGTAGATGATTGGCATAGCTTTGCTTAGAATGATAAATGGAGGCAGGAATACTGACCCCCAAATCTGCTCATTAAATCTTTGGTGTACAGCAAATACAGTATACACTGTACCTACCTCTGTAAAGAAGCAGTCTTGTTTTCAGTGTAATGTTGCTAGGCAAGCAGCACATTTGCTTGTTGAGGTGATTTAATCAACAGTGTTCAAGTCTGAGTCATCATATAACACTTAATAAAGAAAACAGGCTGGAGTAGGTTCAATAATAAACAGGCTTGTTTGAAAAAGAAAGTGGACGCATTAACACTTTAGCTGTATCTGAGGTCTGAGCTTATTCCCATAGTCTGCCTCAAACTAATGAGTGCTATTGTTTAAGATGCAACACATAGAGTAAGGTCAGGAAGAACTCTCTGGGAAGATGGCATATCATTATCACAGTGTGACAAAAAGAGAAGACTTCACAAGAGCAAATACAAAGGGTTCACCGTTCCAGACAAAAGACCCCCTGACAAAAAAAAAAGAAAGAAAAAGAAAAGAAAAGAAAAGAAAAAAAGAAGAAATCTTTGAAGGCCAGTCCAGGTTCTGAACAATATCCTTTGTACAGTAGAAACTAAGACAAGTAGCAGAAATATGGCGAGAAAACGTCTTTGAGGAAACTGAGTGACTTATCGTCCAACAAAAAATATAAAAGACATGGAGTCAGTGTGGTGACGTTAATGTGGTTGGCTTTGAATGATGCTGCTCGCTGTTTACTGATAACGGGTTGGAAGCAGATGAGACAGGTACACACCATTACTAGACCAGCTAATGATGGGATGTTTGGCTCTTTCGGCTCCCAAACGACTCTTAATTTAGCATCTTTTTTAGCCCCATAATTTACCTTAACTTCGCAAAAATGAATAAATTGTGTTTTTGAAACCCGTTTGTGTTCAGCATTTTTACCAGAAGCCTTAAATTTTCCTCCTTTTAAGCATTTATTCTAATACAAAACCACTTTTGTTTACTATTTCATCAAAAATTTTATAAAGCACAAATGGACAAAAAACAGCAAACAAATGCACAAAACAGAACGAGAACCAAACTGAAGAAAGCAGCATTAATGTCCTCAGTGCAGGTTGGCTTTCAGAAAAATAAGAAGCCTCATCTTGGATGGGCTGATCTGGTTTCTCCTCTGTGTGACAAGGGTTTGATGACACGTACTGCCTCACGGCTGTCTGCTGTTTCAAACAGTGTAGTGCTATCTACCCCACCTCCTCACCATCTTTCTGTTTTCACATAATGGTATGATCCCATATCCTCACATGTGACTGGCCGCCTGTCCATGCGGGCCAATCCAAACTAAGCAGTGCCGTGGGCAGAGCTGGGACTGAGCACTGAGAGCTAAGCATGCAGTAAAAGGAAAAAAAACAGGGAGCCGGCTCTCAATCGATGGGAGCCGGCTCTTCTGATTTATTACCAAGCATCGTCTCTCTTTCACGCATGGCTCATCACTACCACCAGCAGCCTAAAGAGTTGATCCAAGGCAGGATGGATCCATGCTTTCATGATGTTTCCACCAAATTCTGAGCCTGCCATCTGAATGTGGAGCTGCAATGGAGACTCATCAGACCAGCAACGTTTCTCCATCTTCTACTGTCCCATGTTGGTGAGTCTGTGTGAATTGTAGCCGCAGTTTTCCTGTTCTTCTGGGAAAATCCCAGTAGATCAGCAGTTTCTGAAATACTCAGACCAACAACCATGCCACGTTCAAAGTCACTCAAAGTATAACTACACCCCCTACTTTTTGCATAACTCCACCCATTGCCAAATTTTGAAAAATGCTGGAAACTGCAAGAGTTGGGGTGATCGGTGAGCGGAGAGTGGGCGGGACAGGGTACACAGGCAGAAATGATTGACAGACAGCAGCTCAGCTCACTGCAGATGCAATGCGAGATTTACACAGCACCTACACCACAGAGCTTCTTTGAGGTGGAAGACTTTTTCCCTCCTGAATCTCCTCAGCTACATGAACAAGGTGGTCCTGAAATGTATCAGTCTGGGCCTGTCAGCAGCTCTGGAAAGCCATGGAGAGTCGCGGCAGGTTGTGGCAGCTGCTGCTGTACGTTGCCGCTGCTACAATCTGAGCTGCTGAAGGTGAAGGTAAAGAATAAAGTCCTGTGTTACACCGGTTTTACACCCTCATAAGCACACAAACTAGCAAATCTGCACGATATAAGTTCACATTTATTCATGTGCGTTGGTGGGTGCGGTTTCTATGCCTCCTGGGCACATAGGGGCTGTGTTTTTTTTGGGTTTTTTTCTTGCGACGTAAAGAATGCATTTCTCACTTTCCACTAAGAAATGCAACAGATTTGCCAACTTTTTGAGCCAAAGAATTAAAACAATTAGGAAAAATATAAATTCCACACAGTCAAACAAGAAAACTACTCTGTTTAAAACCTGGGAATAATTCTGATGTTATGTCACAATTTAATATGGTCAGTTTAAAAATCATACAAGAAATAGTTTGCCATTTGAAATCAACAACATGCACTCTGGACATTAAACGATCCGATACCTCAGTAGAAAGTGATCTCGATGTAGATATCTTCGGCGTAATTGTGCTACGATGTCAACTGGCTCTTCAAGAACAGGACACGCAATGTCTGACACTTCCTGCAGGCTGCAGCTACAGAGGAGGAGAACCTCAGAGTTAGTTGAAGGAAACCTGCCAGTGAGCCCTGGACGGTAAGCGTAAAGCACAAACAATAAAATCATGTGTATTGAGCCAAATATTGTGTTTGCAATTTGTAAATAAATGGTAAGGTGGTTTGTCTTGCAGGGTGGGGCCTTGCTCTCCTCTTTTCGCCTAATTAGCAGAGCACTGAAGGTTACAATCAGACATTATTTTTAACTGGTTATGAATTCTTTTAAAATTCTAAATATTTTAATAAACATCTTGCACAAACACTACTATGAATGTAGCAGGACAGAACACGCATTTTCAGTCTTGTATTTCATTCAGTTTTGTGTGCTTTCAGTGGTAATACAGCAGGATGCATTGTGGGTACATGCCCTCCATCCATGTCATTTCCACACCAAGTAAATTATTCTAATACAAGGGCGTGAAATTAGCCCTTTAGGGAGAGACTGCATGTGCTCAATCAACCTTGCTAAGACAGCAGCGAGGCTGTCTGACCCTCTGTGTGTGTGTTTTCATACACTCCTGTTTTTCAGTTTCAGCCTCCCAATCCATCCACACCAGCCATCTAACAAAATACAAATCAAGCTGAGGTTCTTCTCTTTTCCTAAAGGAAAGTTTGAGGGTTTTTATGGAAAGCCTCTGTAATTAATTGACTAATCCGCCCGTTCGGTGTTGTAGTGTTGAGATTCTCTGGAGTTGAATGAACAGGCGCACATGCAGTGCCAGGAATGAAGTTATACCCTCATTTACCTCCTTGACTGTAATTCCTCATGTTTTTCTGACACAGTGTATAATTTTCCCTTGAACATAGTTCTATTTTCCACTGAACAGAACAGTTCATTTAACTGTAATTTGAGAGGAGTGGCTCCTGTAGCCACCTCGCTAACATAGCAGCGAGTTGGTCATAAAATGTATTTTTATCTGCAGTTTTGGTGAGGAGAACAACTCCCATGGTCTCATATTATCAAACCATGTCTCCTACTTTTGATTTTGATCCATAGTGAAGCTTAAATATTATCATCAAAAAAAATTGGCAACATCTATTTGGTGTTCACATATCAGAGAAATAGATTTTGAATCATTGAAAAAGGGTAAATGGACTGGATTTCTGGACCCCTCAGAACACTTTACAGGCACATCCAGTTATTCAAACACATTGATGTAGCCTTTCTTCATTTATGCAGTTCTTCAGCCAGCGCCGTGCTTTTCTTCTTGATCATACACAAAGACTCGACATCTGAGGTAATGTGTGGTCCAGTGTTTTGCTAAAGGAAACTTTGATCATCAACCTTGAGATTTGACAAAGTCTGCTTCCTGAGCCACAATCGCCACAGAAAAAGAAAGAAGACTAAAAGAAAACTGACTCAGGACTACTTGTATACAAATTGGACACCATCTGAGGGAAATGTGTGGATTTTTAAAACTACCGTCTGTATGTGAATAGCTTGGCTACACAAAATGCTTCTCTAATTACCCTGACATCCAAAGCCCAGAGCAACCATCAGTGATTTGTAGGGTTTCACTTCAGTTCAGGTGTATCCTGAAATTAAAGTAGAAACAAGCTAGTTTAGGAATATGTAAAAAAATTAGCATCAAGATAAAATTTTATGGATGTTTTTTTAAATCTGGGAAGCCTCCAGCTCATATGATAGAGCTTAGTCTCCAAGTGAAAAGGCTGAAACTAAAAGGCCCAAAACGTGTATGTGCTAATCATGGCAGCACAGAATATATGAAAAAAAGACACGAGAAACTGGAGAAATACCAAGGATTCAAGGAAGAGCTGGAGAAAGCCTGGTAGGTGAAGGTTGCTCTGAAGATAGTGAGGAGGTTGAGGATAGTAAAAGAGGACCAGGAAGACAGTGAGAGGCTGAGTAATACCGCAGAGTGTCTTTCAGATGAACCAGGACTTTGTCCTATTCCACTGGAAAAGTGTGAGTGAGAACTATCGATCAAGTCCACATAGGGGCCCACCAAGATGGTTTGTACTTGGTGCCTTGAATTTCATGCTATGCCCCTGCAGGGCAGCTGTGGCTACACATTTAGCTAACCGTCACTAATTATGAATGAGGAGTGGATAAATAATGGACACAATGAGAGATAAATATTCACAATATGCACATTAACTTCCATCCATGCACCTTTAGTGCTTCATTATCTAGATTTCGGTCCTAGAAATTCTCTAACTGCATTCTTAGTTTAACTGGACGCAGCTTTAATTTGATAACTAAAACCAGAGTTTTGTCCAAGTTACCTTTTTCTTTTCAGCCTGGTGACGTCCAGGAAGTCACCAGGAGGACAGACTGAGCTGCTGTTATCTGCATGACATACCACTGTCTTGCTGTCTGATTTGTTTCCTCTTCTTCTTCTTTTGTCAGTGCCAGACAGAAAGCTTCTCTTTATGTTGATAAATCCGGTTTCTCCTCTTTGTTTTCATAAGACCCACCACTGCAGCAAGATGAGAGGTGGGGACGGGGCCCCTTTAGGAAGTTCTGCTCCAGCGGACCAAACTCTCCACATGGTCACTGCTCTGTAGCGAGTCAAAGCACCAGTCCAAAGCTTGGACACACTTTTACATTAGATTTGGTGGAAAATGCATCCAAACGTTTGACCGGTAGTGGAGCTCTGGTACTCAAGGCTTGTTCCTGTGCTGCCATGATCAGTGCTGTCCTTCAGTCCAGCCCTCTTTAGCCTCTGGCTTGTTCACCACTTCAGCTATCTGTTGGTGGTCCCTTGGGGCCATCTTCAATGTTTTCATGGAGCTTGGGCTCTTCTTGGTTCTGATGCTCACTAGACCTACCTCAGCATCAGTAATCGTGTTGAACTGGGTACTGGGATTTTGACCAAATTAATTGTGATTGTAAACAGAAGAGGTCTGGAGGTGGTTTTGACCAGAAGTCTCATGACTGGTGATCCTGGAGACTTCCTGTTTCCACAGAGACAATCATCTCTGTATTTAAACACTACTCATATCTGCTGTATTCAAGGTTGCATTGTCGTCCATACTGGAGGTTTTTTGGTGCTTTATATAGAGAAGAGGTTCCTAACAGCATTTTTTTTCATTTGGTATAATGGTATTTATATTGGAGAAAAGGACTTCATCAGTATGAGATAAGTGGCTACTTGTGCTTTATTGTCTCTAAAGTCACATAATATTATAGAGGGATATTTTTTCTCAAATATTATAAAACGGGTGTATAGAGTTCTGTAATTTATTTAAAAATGGACAGGATACAAATGTGCTTTTTAAATGTGAGGAACCCAGGTAAGAACATCTTAGACTCTAGTTAGTGCTTTTGAAAAGGCTACTCCTCATTTCAACCTTTCACTGTATGAAAGTACCACACTTTATTTTATATTTATTTATTTTTATTTATTTCAATGCTCATTCTGTAGCATTGAAACTCCCCCAACTAATCCCTTTTATCCATTCTATCAAATGCAGATGACACAATGTTTAATCTGAGCATTAATCACATCTAGTGACCCAACTGTGAAGATGCATCAACACGTGTAACGTCCTAACCTTAGAAGACAAAAAATGTGACACATACCCTTCAGCACACACACTTAGACTGAGCAGCAGTGATGTGTGTCTGCCTTCACAAGAGGCTCCCATCGGCTCCAGCAAGATGGTGACGACCTCTCCAACAGTGCCATCAAGAGGCTGAAATCTCTACTTTTTTTTATCTCTCAACTGCCAGATACATTGCATTTGAAGCACATGTCCAGGCTTTTGAGTAATTCTAACCGTCCTTCCTGTAATCATTTTGTTTATGACGTGTAAAAATCTATTATATTTTTAATATACCAACATGTCACACTTGAAAAGAAAAAACAAAAACGTGGGAAACTGATCAACAGGACATTTCCACCATCACATGTTAGCATGCTGACTTCAGCTTGCAGAGCTGTAAATGTGGAGGTTAAATCTCACCTCCTTTCCCTGCAGCTGAACCACGCACCACCACGATGAAATGTCACAAAATGTTAATTTCAACATTACTGACATGTTTGAGCTTTGGTAGGAAGCTAAAATGGAAAATTAAAACCAGGGAAAATGTCTGTGCTGGGCATTTTTATTGCTATCCTCTCAAATTGCTGGCATTTTTAACAAGTCCTGATTGTCAGTTCATCATATTAAAGACTGATGGAGCTGTCAAATATCCACTTCCATTATTCTTGTTTTGCTCTGGTATTGTAAATGCATCTTTGACCAGTAACTGCAGTGGCACACGTTTCCCTGCAGCTTCTTGTTCTAACCCTCAAACTGAATGCACATCCTGTATCTGCAACTGCAGGTGGTTTCTGTTTGGTTTTGAGTGCTGTGCTTTTATTGATATATTTAGTGTCTTAATAAAACTTCCTGTTCTGTTTTGAAATTGCTTTACTTACTACAAATCCATTTCTTTTTGCCTCCTGCTTTGGTTTACCTGCATTTTAGTTCCTCCACACCTGAGTTTCATCAGCTGATTGCCCTCACCAGTCTTTTTTTTGTTTGTTTGTTTTTTGGATAGCTTCAATCCACAACTTCTCAAAGAACTTTTACAGTCACAGTTCACTCCAATTAAAACCAGTTATGTGGTCCACATCAGTCCAATTAATATCTATGTTCATATAAACCAACACATAGAAATAATTGTCCAGCTGAGGAAACCAATAGATTGCATCAAATCTTTTGGATCCAATCTTCCTTCTTTAGCCTAATGTGCAGCATCCCAAACTTGTTCCTTTAACTCTGCTTCATGCTTCATTTGTTAAAGCCCCACCACTGAACTTTAGAATATTTTCTCACGCTGCCACCACCCAATGAAAGCTGATTTGGCATGTGTCTTGCATCCTGTCTCTTCTCTCAGTTCCTTACCGCCAAGAAAAGTCAGCCAGATATTGACTTTTGTCTTGTTGCTTGCTTTGCCACTTTCTGTCTTTCTTTTCCTCTCTTTGCTAATAATATCTACTTGAGTTTTTTGGCTGGATCTGCCACAGTGTGCATTCAAATGGCCAGTGTGTTGATATGTAGTTGCTGGTGTGTGACATGGTGGCGTGACGTGAAATGCTGCTATGAAGTGATGCACTGGGATGGAAAAAGTAGTGAAGCATGGTTTCTCAGCCTCAGGTCACTGTAATAAATAACACATATTAAATGTTGGTGTCAGAGCACAGTGTCGGAAAGTTATGTAGTGTTTCTTTAAAACATGGTGGTGTAAAATGAAAATGCAGATAAGAACACAGGTCTGAAAATGAAGAATTACATTTTGGGAGTGAAAATCAACAAACACACTGGGCAAGATTCCACTCAGAGCTCTAACCAGAGGAAGCGCACAACTGTGCGCTTAGCTAGTTGACTAACGCTAAATGTGTAGTAGACAATATATCAGCCATTGAGTTGTGTAGCAGATTCCCACACCACGCCTTCATCGTGCTGGCTTCATCTTAGGCTGATTGATTAGGCTACTAACAATATTCTTCGCTGTCTAAGATGTTTATCACTTCCGCACCGTTTTTCCAAAGCAAGTTCATGCAAGTGTTTTGGAAATAGCCGTAAATCTCCTTCTGGATTAATGGAAAACAGCGATGGCCCCTCTCAGACCCTTGCTGAGGTCTTTGGTCTTTGGAAAAGTCAAGAAAATGACAAATGAAGCTTGCAGACCACCAAACTGCTAAAACTTCTGCTTTTACAGAGCTAGCTGATTAACAGCTGCTGTCTTCCTGCCCTTCAAATACCTGCGGAAGTATTGTTATGAATGACTGCTGCTTCTTTACTTTTCTATTCTATTCTATTCTATTCTACAGGCATTTGGCAGACGCTTTTATCCAACGTGACTTACATCTGAGAATAAGAACAACAAAAGCAAGAATTCCTACTTTTTTTTGGTTAGTTTTTGGAAACATGAATAAAGACAAAGTGTAACATCTGATGTCTTATTGTTCATCGTGGGATGTGGTGATTCTACTTTCAAGTTGGTACGGACCAGGATTTTTGTTCTTTTTATCTTTAAACCTGACATGTAAAACCTTTTTTTGAAGGATTTGAAGGAGTACATTACAGAACCTCCTGCAGCATTAACAAATGACTTCACCAGCTTTTACTTTCATTCCTGAAATATATTCATGAACTTGTTAAATTTGATTTAATCAGAGAATTAAATGAATTTTTTTTGTAAATTTTTGTACTTCTTGGTCAACGTCATGCTGTTATCGTCACAGGATAGAACTTGGCACTGAGCAGCTTCAATGTAAATTGTTTGGCAATATTGGCGAGCATAGCAGCCTTCAGAGCAGTGGAGCCAGGTTCGATTCTCGGCCATTGCAGCACTTAATAACGCGTGTCAAGTTCTCTCTTATCAGCTGGCATTCCTCTCTGAACTCACTTCATACTTCTTTCTGCTTTTATGCTCTTAAAAGGTCTATCTCAGGCAACTTTAGATTAAGCTCTAGAGTTTTAGCATCACAAAGCTTGTTCACATCTTAATATGTTGTATCACCATAGCAACTGAGATAAGAGATCAAACATGGAAAAGCACCACCTCCTGACCGATCAATACTTTCAGAAAATGGAAAAGTGAGAAAGACATCAGCGATGGTGAGACTCCGTGAAGCTTTCTGAAACAATGTTAGACTCAGCAGGGGAGAACACCTATAGAGCCTCAAAACAGATACTGATTCCTGCAGATGCAAGGAGCATTTAAAACAGCCAGTGTTCCTCACACATTGCTGCTTTGCATTCACATAGCAAACCACAGAATTGCAGTTCATGAGATCAACTTGTGCTTTAATCAAGTGGTGGTGGTCCTGATCGGCTCACTTATCTACACATTCAAATTGTTAGCTGCCACTATGTGGGAAATAAAGAATGGGAAAAGTCAGTTTTGTTCTTTTTATTGCTCATATTTCCTTCCTGCTTCAGCTGCTTCAGCTGTGCAGCTTTTCAGCCTGGTAGAAATACGTTTGTGATTGCTCATCACTATAGACCAACTCTACTTATTTCTCATAATGTGCACATATCCAGAATAAAACAACCTGGGGCTGGTTTAGTTTGCTGAGCTCTCCACTGTTAGAGGTGGTTTAAACAGATATCCTGAAGACACCCTGGTTATGTTGAACCTGCTTCATAGAAACATTTCATGTTTAAAGGATCGTTTTGTCAACTGCCATCCAACATTACAACTGCAATAAACAGCACTTCATCTAAATAACACCACACTAATTTATGTTCTTTAATAAAGGATTTAATTTACAGAAAAATACAGAATTGTTTTTGGTTTGGAATTTATTGATAAAATGACATAAAGCTGTATTCTATAATTAGTGTGTACATGTTGGTTTATACAAAGCCTGGTGACATCGATGAGAAAGAAGATTGTGGCCACAAATGCTAAGGCCACATTGCAGTTAATGCACTTATTTATGGGCAAATATAATTTAATTCTAATTTATTGTTAAGATAAATTATAATATTGTAACTGAACTAACTTGGTTTGAGCTGAAGATTTTAACTACAAACAACTAAATTAGGCGGGACACCAGACAAACCACTCTGCTGTTGTATTGTTCTCCAAAAACTACAAATCCCACAAAATGTCTTCCTACACTATAGTAGCACTGGAGGGACAAAAGTTCTACTCAAAAACCTAAAACAGTATATTAACATCTATACAGGTGCTCGTCGTAAAATTGGGGGACTCCTTTTGTCTGAATTACTGCAGCAATGCGGCGTGGAGTCGATCAGTCTGTGGCACGGCTCAGGTGTTATGAAACCGTAGATCGTGGACCTAAGAAAACACAGTGGACCAACACCAGCAGATGACATGGCACCCCAAACCATCACTGACTTTGGAAACTTTAAACTCCACCTCAAGCAACGTGGATTCTGTGCCTTTCCTCTCTTCCTACTGCAACATTTCCTTCCATCGGAGAACATAACTTTGGACCACTCAGCAGCAGTCCAGTCCTTTTTGTCTTTAGCCCAGGAGAGACGCTTCTGATGCCGTCCCTTGTTCAAGAGTTGCTTGACACAAGGAATGCGCCAGCTGAAACCCATGTCTTGCATACGCAGGGATGTTACGCTCGAGCCGATCTACTCAATCACATGTCGAGCATGTGACACGGAAGTGTTGCGAGCAATGTTTCTGAGCATTGATTCAGCGTGCCAAAAGTCACATGATAGACCAACTGAGGCCTTGTTATGTCATCAGCCCGTATTGAGCAGCACGCGGGAAATTTGAACGGACCAGGCTGGTCAATCTCTCAATGATTTAAAAGGGATTGTAAACGCTGAGGAGGTCGTGGGTTTTTGAGAGGAGGAGCTTCTGCTAGCGATTGTGCGACACATTTTGACAACAAATTTAGTGAAAACATCACATTTAGCTTCTAGAGATTATGGGAAACAAAAGTCTGTGCGAGACGCCGTTGCCAGGGTAACTGCTTAGTGACCTCAGAGAGATTGGAGCGGGCGGTGCCTTCAACATCACAGGTAGGCTTTATTGTTTTTTAAATAGCCTTGCAAAAAGCAGATTTTAAAGTTAATCATAAACTTCATCCAGGAACATCAGACGAAACTTCTCGGTCTGCAGCTGCAGAGGAAAACCACAACCTGCGGGACAGCCGAGCTGGTTTCTGATCACCATCAGCAGAGAATTTATTGATTTTAAACATGGTTAATTACAATTTTATTCTTTTGTTACTTTCAGGTGAAACCTCTCCAAAGCTGGAGAGGTCTAACATTAGTGAGAAAATACTTTTTTTAAATAAAAATCTATAACACATCACAGAGTTGCCAAAGCATTTTTCTCATAATACATTTCAAGATTCAAAATGTTTATTGTCATTCGCTCAGTAAGGAAACAAGTTTCCCTGAACAATGAAATTCTTACTTTGCCGTCCACACTGAGTGCCATAAAAGATTATAAAATAAAAAATTAAAAAACTTAAAAAAAACTTGATAGAAGATAAAGATAAGATAAAAAAAAGATGAGTAAATATTATATATACATAAATGTGCAGTGTGCTATAAACTGCTAAAATTTATTCAACAATAATCAGCTGTGCATAAAAACAAAAACAAAAAAAACTCATGAGGTAGACAATAAGACATGTGTGCAATATCTATTATAAATAGTATGACACATAAAACAGTAAACAATTTTAATACAACTGGATAAAATCCCTAACACGATCACTATCCCTGTTGCACTCTTTCCGCTGTGAGTAGATTACTACCGTCATTACAGATTGGTGCTAAGTTACACCACAATTCTGTTACCTTAACTAATAACCTAACCTAATAACCCCTCTTTATAATTTATATGAACAAAAGAAAATCAATATTCACTCATGGTAGAAAAAGAATCCTCTTTTGAACAATTATTAATACTGTAGATGAGATAGGGATGACAGCAGTGTGGAAGCCATGTCAACGCGTTCTTTCTGGTGCATCAGACGCACACAGCCAACAGAAAGCGCTCTATAACCTGATCAAATGATTCAGAACACTAAGCCATTTTCATACGTTTCAAAGTTCAAAGTTGACTCGATGATTCATGAGGCCTCGGTTTCACCATCCCTATACATACGTAGTGGTTCCTGAAACACTGCCTCCAGCTGCAGTCCACTCTTTGTGAATCACTTTTGAATGTGTTTCAGTTCACAATCCTTACCAGGTTGTGGTTATCCCTATTGCTTGTACACTTTTTTCTACCACCTCTTTTCCTTTTTGTCGTTTCTCTATTAATGTGCATGGACACAGCTCTGTGAACAGCCACAGCAAAGACCTTTTGTCTCTTGCTCTCCTTGTGCAAGGTGTCAATGGTTTTTGGACAACTGTCAGGTCAGCAGTCTTCCCCATCATTGTGTAGCCAACAGAACTAGACTGAGAGACCATTTAAAGGCCTTTGCAGGTGTTTTGAGTTAATTAGCTGATTAGAGTGTGGCACTAGGTGTTTCCACAACATTCTAATTTTCTGAGATACTTTTGGGGTTTGGGGTTTTCATTAATCGTCAGTTATAATCAATAATAAAAGAAATAAACATTTGAAATATGTCAAGTCTATGAGGAATGAATGTCTACATTATACAAGTTTCACTTATTTAATGGAATTACTGAAATAAATTAACTTTTTCATGATATTCTAATTTTATGACAAGCACCTGTTTAGATGCTACATTACATTATATTAAAAGGCACTTAATTTGGGGCCCATTTCTGACTGATTTGAAACAGGAAAATGATCCATTTTATTAGGGGAAAAAAAATATATATATATATACAGTGAGGAAAATAAGTATTTGAACACCCTGCTATTTTGCAAGTTCTCCCACTTAAAAATCTTCGAGGGGTCTGAAATTTTCATGGTAGGTGCATGTCCACTGTGAGAGACATTATCCCCCTAAAAAAATTCCTGAAATCACAATGTATGATTTTTTTAAAATTTATTTGTATGAAACAGCTGCAAATAAGTATTTGAACACCTGAGAAAATCTATGTTAATATTTGGTACAGTAGCCTTTGTTGGCAGTTACAGAGGTCAAACGTTTCCTGTAGTTTTTCACCAGGTCTGCACACACTGCAGGAGGGATTCTGGCCCACTCCTGCACACAGATCTCCTCTAGATCAGTCAGGTTTCTGGGCTGTCGCTGAGAAACACAGAGTTTGAACTCCCTCCAAAGATTTTCTATTAGGTTTAGGTCTGGAGACTGGCTAGGCCACTCCAGAACCTTGATATGCTTCTTACGGAGCCACTCCTTGGTTATCTTG
>JBAMHW010000020.1:25030978-25043585 GCA_037177495.1 Rhadinocentrus ornatus | reverse complement strand
ATGCTTTTTCTGCATCTAAAGAAATGACTGTAGATTCCAGATTATGTAGAGTAGAGTAATCTATGATGTTAATTAATGTGCACATGTTAGTAGAGGAATGTCTACCTTTAATAAAGCCTGTTTGGTCAGGATGTATTATTAGAGGGGTTATTTTTTCCTGAGCTTTGCTGATTCTTTTAAGATCTACATTAAATAATGAGATTGGACGGTAACTGGATGGAAGTGTTGGATCTTTTCCTGCTTTTAATAGTAGAGTAATATTAGCTAGGTTCATATTTGGAGGTATTTTTTGTTTTTCCTTTATGTCTAGCATCAAATTGTAGAGAGTGGATGCCAGAGTTTTGTCCAGAATTCTTTGTAGAATTCTGCTGGATAACCATCTGGACCTGGGGCTTTATTGGAGAGCCTCATGGAGTTTCATCCACTGAAAGAGGTGAATCCAAGGCCATTTTAGTTTCATGTTTTAACTTTGAAAGATTGATGTTACTAAGAAACTGGTCTCATCTGTTGTGTTTAGTTGTGATTTATATAAAGTTTTATAGAATTCTCTAAAAATGTTATTTATCTTGTCAGGCTCATGGCTGATATTACCTCTGACAGATCTCTGACAGAGGTGATCCTTGTTTTCTCCTTGTTTGTTTTTAACTGATTAGCCAGGAACCTTCCAGATTTGTTGCCATGTTCAAAATACTCCAAATGAACTTTTGCACCAAAAATTGTGTCTTTGTATCTATTGTTTCGTTTAGTGGCTATGTTGTTGGGGGCTTTATGGCCCTGATAGGGTCACGCATGGCAAACAGGTGTCTAGGGGAGGGACCAGACGAAGTGTGGCTCAAAACACCCCTATGATGACAACAAACCATGGACCCAGGTATCCCTTGCCCGGACGTGGGTCACTGGGGCCACCCTCTTGAGCCAGGCCTGGAAGTGGGGCACAAAGAAGAGCACTTGGTGACCTGGCCTTTGCCCATGGGGCTCGGTTGGGCTCAGCCCGAATGAGTGACATGGGCCCCCCTCCCATGGGCTCACCACCTACAGGAGGGGTCATAGGGGTCGGGTGCAGTGTGAGCTGGGTGGCTGCCAGAGGCGAGGATACTGGCGGTCTGAGCCTCGTCTGCAAAAGCTAGCTCTAGGGACGTGGAATGTCACCTCTCTGGCGGTGGAAGGAACCTCAGCTGGTGCGCGAGGTTTAGAGATTCCAGCTTAGGCTCTGGAACCACTGTCCTTGAGAGGAGCTGGACCCCCTTCCAATCTGGAGTTGCTCCTGGTGAGAGGCGCCGAGCTGGTGTGGGCATGCTCATTGCCCCACGACTTGGCGCCTGTACATTGGGGTTTACCACGGTGGACAAAAGGGTAGCCTCCCTGTACCTTCAGGTGGAGGGATGGGTCCTGACTGTTGTTTGTGCTTTTGCACTATACAGCAGTTCAGAGTACCCATTTTGGAGTCCTTGGAGGGGGTGTTGGAGAGCACTCCTTCAGGGGACTCCCTCATTCTGCTGGAGGACTTCAATGCCCACGTGGGCAATGACAGCGAGACCTAAAGGGACATGATTTGGAGGAACGGCCCCCCTGATCTGAATCCAAGTGGTGTTTTGCTGCTGGACTTGTCCATAAAAAACACCTTGTTCAGGCAAAAGAGTGTCCACATGTACGACCGGTGTCAGAGCTTGGTCTGCATTGCCGGCAGTAAATCAGAATCATGAAGGTTGGACTCTGCAAGGGTTGCCCTTTGTCACCAATTCTGTTCATAACTTTTATGGACAGAATTTCTAGGCTACTAGGGGATCTGGTTTGGTAGCCTCAGTATTGTGTCTCTGCTCTTTGCAGATGATGTCTTTCTGTTGGCTTCATGGCCATGATCTTCAGCTCTCACTGGAGTGATTCGCAGCGAAGTGTGAAGCGGCTGGAATGAAAATCCGCACCTCCAAATCCAAGACCATGGTCCTCAGCCGGAAAAGGGTAGATTGCCTTCTCCGGGTCGGCAATGAGGTCCTGCCCCAAGTGCAGGAGTTCACGTATCTCAGTGTCTTGTTCACGAGTGAAGGAAAGATGGAGCGTGAGATCGACAGGCGGATCGGTGCGGCGTCTGCAGTGATGTGGACTCTGCATCGGTCTGTCGTAGTGAAGAGGGAGCAGAGCTAAAAGTTATGTTCCTACCCTCACCTATGATCACGAGCTGTGCGTAGTGAAGAATGTCAGAACGAATACAAGTGGCCGAAATGAGTTTTCTCCGCAGGGTAGCCAGGCTCTCCATTAGGGATAGGGTAAGAAGCTCAGTGATCCAGAAGGGGCTCAGAGTAGAGTCGCTGCTTCTCCGCATCAATAGGAGCCTCCTGGATGCCTCCCTGGTGAGGTGTTCCGGGCACGTCCCACCGGAAAGAGGTCCCGGGGAAGACCCAGGACACGCTGGACAGACTACATCTCTTGGCTGGCCTGGGAACGCCTCGGGATCCCCCCTGGATGAGCTGGTGAATGTGGCCAGGAAAAGGGAAATCTGGGCTTCCCTGCTTAGGCGGCTGCCCCGCGACCCGACTCCGGATAGGCAGCAGACAATGGATGGATGGATGGATGGATGGATGGAACTTCAAGACTATTATAGAGATTTGCTTTATCTTGGCGTCTTGGGGATGTTTCCAGGGTCAAGGATTCTAAAGAAGATGTGGCATCTGTCTTGATGATGGAAAAAGATACTGATATTTGCTCAGTATTCATAACCGTTTTGGCATGGGGTTGGTAACTGGGTGGGCTGTTGGGCCCTTTGGGGTTATTCTCAGGTGAGTGACCCTTTGGCTTGGTGGAGGTCTGCACTCTGACTGTTTTTAGTCATATTTGCATTCTCTCACAACAAATAAAACAGCACCAATAATTTAAATCTGTGATCTCCCTCTTTGGATTTCAATGGGATGTACAAAGCCTTCAATGTCCTTGGTCACATGATCACAGAGATTTGAAACAAGCCTCAACACAGTATTTCAAACCAGTCTGCTTCAATAGAAATGCTCCACCTCTAGTTGGAAGGTAATCTTGCTACTAAAGATTATTACCGAGCACATGGGAATATCTTCACCTGCAGGAAATAATAAGACATAAACACATCAACAGAGTTCTGCTTTTGACCCGCTTTTGAGGAACTCATTTTCCAAATAAATGACCACATATGATAATAGTAAGCTTATATTTCCCAGCAGGAAATTTTACTCAGCCAACTTGTCTTGCAAAAAATAAATTATAATAAAAAAGTAAAAACATGTTGTTCCTCATTTACCTTGCAGTGTTATTGTGGTCTCTTCACAGAACACCTACTTTTCCATCTTCCCTCCGGTCGACTCATGGGAGAATCCTCTTGAATTACTTTCAGTGTGGGCTGACACCTAATCATGACTGCTGGACACACCAGTTCCAAATCAGTTTTAGGCTGAATAAGTCCTGTCCTCCAGAGACTCTAAACCCACTGAGCCATATCTCCTGTTTGGGTTGCAAGGCTGACTCAGATGCTCTAGGGAAGAACCTGTAAGAGGACAGATACAGTAGCTTTGTCAGGGGGAAAAAATAGTTAGTTTTGAGAATTTAGTTTGGAGCTGCAGCAGAGGAAGATATTTATTATTAATTGATATCAACAAGAAAAGCACCTTGAATCCTTCTGTATGAAAAATAAAATATTCTGTGTAAAAAATTCATGTTTTAAATTTGGTTTGAGACTAAATCTCATCAAAGCTTGAATCATGACCCTCTAATAGCCACTCACAGCTGACCCTTACTCATATGAATTGAAATAAATAATTTTGTTGAAAACTAAATCCACAGTGGAGGTTCTTCACTGTGAGCTGAGTGGCGTAGAAATTCACTGAAGGCTGTTCCCAATCAAACAAAGAAAACTATAAATGAGATCAAAGTAAATAGTGTTGGCAAATTAAAAAAGTCATTCTATATATCAACTTAATATGTCAATTTTTTTTAAAATGCTGGGAAATGATCAGGAGAAATCAGCCTTCCCTCAAACATATTTGAAAAGGTTGTATAGCAAGAGCAAAGAAGCAACATATTCCCAGAAGAATTCCTGCCTTCCACTAAGCTTTGTTTTGTTATCATATAAAGAATTTGACATCACTCTAAAAGATATTCTCCATTTTAAATATCTGCAGGAGACTGATGGGCATAAGGGTGCAGAACCTGTAATGATGCAGGCCTTCATGCATCAAGGGGAAACAAGCTGAGCTGAACAGTATGTTCCTACCCTCACATTTGATCACCAGCTGAACGTAGTGACCAAAAGAATGACATCATGGATACAAGCAGCCTAAATGAGTTTCCTCTGCAGGGTGTATGGGCTCTCCGCAAGAAAAAAGATAAGAAGAATGGTTATCCAGGAGAAGCTCAGAGTAGAGGAGTCAGATGAGGTGGCTCGGGGCATGTGGTTAGGATGTCTCCTGGATTCCCCCTGGTGAGGTGTTCCGGCCACCAAGCGCTTGCCTCCATGCCCCACCTCCAGGCCTGGCTCCAGAGGGGGACTCCGGTGACCCACGTCCGGGCAAGGGAAACCTTGGTCATTGCTTTGTCATCATCATAGGGGTGATTTGAGCCGCACTTTGTCTGGTCCCTCCCCATGACACCTGTTCGCTATGGGTGACCCTACCAGGGGCATGAAGCCCCCAACAACATAGCCACTAGGACCGTCAGGACGCACAAACTCCTCCACCACGGTAAGGTGGCGGCTCAGGGAGGAGTTTGCTGAAGTTATTTCAGAGAAAATTCACTCATTTGTGGATTCCTAATGTAAAAAAGAAATATCTAAGACTTGATATAATGTTTCTTTCTTTATTACATAAGTAATTTTCTTGGTTGGATGTTTTTTATGTGGTTTACTAGGGAACACAGTTTCTGATGTAGTAAAAGAACCCTATATATGTCCCTCCGTTCGATCCGAGTCTTTCCTACAGCAGCATACTCCTTGTGTTCACAAGTGGTAGTTGACCAATGTTAAAGTGACACCAGTGAATTTGTATTCATGTTTTGTTTACAGCCTCTTCTTCAGCCCCCAAATGGTCAATAGGCACTTAATGCAACAACACTAAGATTAATGGATCCAAACACATTGTAACTGCAGATACTTACAGGAATTTCAATTGTCTAAATTTTATGCAGGTTTAATTACATTTAAGCTGAATGAGAATAATCTCCCCGACAGAAGTATTTTGTCTTATCAGGTCAAACCTCACATGGACAACTTCTGTTGAAGTAATCAAAATAAAAGTGTCAGAGCCAATTTATGCTTGATGCAGAAAACATGCTGAGTAGATGTGACGCAGCGAAAGAAACAAACCAGAAAAGAAGAGGAACAGGAAGAGAGAAAAAAAGAAGAACAAAGATGAGGAAAAAAAATGTAGAAATTGGACAAGCTTTTAAAAAAAAGGCTATGTGAATGTTTAGGGCGTGTTGGAAACAACTTTATAGTGATGCATTACCACCCCCAACCGGTGTCTGAAACTAATAACGGCGGATCGCAGGAGTGAACTCTAAACTCACCACTGCCCACTAGTGGAGGAATTGACATAACAACCATGGCAATGTAAAAGCAACATGGAAGTATGTTTGAAACGAATGTCACTATTTACATCTGTTGGTATAGTGGCGAGCATAGCGTCCTTCCAAGTAGGTTGATTCCCGGCCATCAAAGCACCTGGATAGCTGGATAGCTCATTTGGCAGGGCATCCATTTCCAATACCGAAAACCCAAGTTTGAATCCCACAGGGGCACTCAAATATGAACACCTTTCAGTTGTGACCTCAGGGAAGACCTTTAAAGACCCACTATGGTGAAAATCATGTTGTTCACATGTGCCTGCTATTTATCTGATGCTAGAGGACATATCTTCAGAAAAAGTTGATCAAAATGGCTTTTTTGAATATTTCTGCATATATCATTGTGAACCAATGGCTGAAAAAGGCGAGCTCAGACAGACCTGCATTTACACATCATAAAAACACAGGGCTTGGCCACAAGCTCCTGCCCCGCCCTCTTTGCCCATTCTGACTCTGAGGACGAAGAGATGGCGGATTGATGGGCGAGGGCACTGTGCAGCGCTGACTCCGCCCACAACTCAGTGGCTAATTATTAATGAGTTACTGATCCTCTGCAGAAGCAGAGTCCTGGAAAGGGGCAGAGGTTTTGCGATGATTTGATTTTCAGCCTGTCCACATGTCAAACATGCTGAGAAACTAGTCGATGCATCTGCTCCAAAACGGCTCTAAAAAGCCTCCAGCTGATCCAGAACCTTGCAGCGAGGGTTGTGAATTATCAGCAGAGATCATATTTCTCCATTTTACCTTCCTTTTATCGGTTTATATTAAATGCAAAATAGAATTTAAGTTCCTTCTTCTTACATATAAAGCTCTTAGCGACCAAGCTTCCTTGGATCTCAGACTTCCAGATTTTCCCAACAGAGCACTTTACTCTCAGACTATAGGTTAACCGGTGGTTCTAAAAGTAGAATGGGAGGCAGAACCTTCAGTTGTCAGACCTCTCTCTGCGTAACCAGCTCCCTGTTTGGGATCAGGAAGCAGACACACCTTTAAGAATAAGCTCCAAACTTTGATTCGGATTGAAGAGAAGATGTGATGCACAGGCTTGGAATCCCACTTCATCCTACTCAGTCAGTCACTGTGTCCTTGGACTAGACCAGGGGTAGGCAAGTTCAGTCCTCAAGAGCCACAGTCCTGCAAGTTTTAGATGTTTCCCAGTTTCAACACACCTTATTCAAATGAAAAGGTCACTGCGCAGAACTTGATAAGCTATTGAAGAACCACTTCATTAGCATTGTATCTGTACTGGACTGTATCTGTATCATGGTTCTGCCTGGTCACCTCTCGACTTGACTTTCAACTCCTTTTCCTCTATGAACGACAACCAGTACAAAACACAGCAGCTTGCATCATTAAACTGACATCATCTACTTCCCACATCCCACGCGTGCTACAGAAACTCCACTGGCTCCGTTACATATCACGTATAGTATAAATTAATCCTGTTACCAGTCAAGCCATTCACAACCTCGCCCCTTCATACGGCTCTGATCTTGATGTTGACGTTTGTTTTGATAATTATTTCATTTTTAGTTTCTTTGTCATTATTTATATGTTATTTATCTTTTGTTATTTACTGCATTTGTAACTTGTTTTGTCTGGAGAGTAATCCTGAGTGTCAAAATTATTATTATTATTTTTATTTATTTTTTTATTTAATTTTTTTTTCTGTAAAGTGAGATTGACTGTCATGAATTGGTGCGCTGCAAATAACTTCTTTAATTTATTTAAATTTAATTTAAAGTTGTGGTCGTTGTGTGGTCGTAACTGGTGCATATGTAAAGTGTAAATGTATAACGAGAAACTTTCTGCAACTTGTAGAAGTTAGATTATGTTAAAAGTTACATATATAGATATCAGACGTTAAACTAAGCTTGACTATATTAAGATGTTATATTATACATGGCGACCCTGGACAAATCTGTCTCTAATGTCCAGGTGAGTCAAGAGTTTTGACACTTCTCGAACTAGAAGGTAACTGGTGATGGAGCTGCACTCAACCTGCAGGTCTTTTAATCTGTAGTGTGTAAAGTTTTCTAAGTGGTGCTGCTGGCGGTGCACAAAGTTAGGCTGGATCCATCCATGCAGCTGAACCAGTAAACAAGGCGACAGCATCATGAGATGCAGCAAGTGGAATGAAGTAGTCATTTAAGTAGTAACATGTATTTAGCATTTTATTTAGCCTTCATGTTGTCCTCCCTGTGATGCAGCATATGAACCAAGGTTGAAGCAAGGTTTTTTTTTAATGTATATTAGTTTATTTGTATTCATTCATCTAACCCCTCCCCCCTTTTTGACTGGGAATACTAAGGCAGTGCAGGTTCTGCTGATGGGTTTAGAGCAGGGACAGGGCTGGAGGCCTGCCTGTGAGATCAGACAAGGGAACCAACCCAGAGTCTATATCTACCTGTCATTTTTACTGCCATGTTGCACCGATTCATCGCTATAATAAAAACTAAACCCTAAAGCTGTCAGAGACGAGATGTGGCTACTCACAGGGTTATACAGCGGGAGTGCATCGGTCCGCATGTTCAGTCGGCCCACGCTGATTCTCCTGTCCGGGCTGACGCCTCACTGTCCTGTCACGTGCTGCACAGCTTTCAAATGTTTGGGAGTTCTTTTGTAAATTTAAATCAGTCTGTATTATAGAGTCCTGTCTTTATGAGTACAGAAGGTTATTAAGAAAGCATTGCAACAGATTACACATCCTGTTGTATAAAAACAAAGCTGGAGGTAAACGCTGCACAGCATGATCAACTCTGCATATATAAAGACAGACTTATGTGGTGGAGCCGACCGTGTACAGAGATAGTATATACCTACATATTTACACCAATAAAAATGCAGCATTAAAAACATGATGGTGAGAATGTGCAGTTGTGGACTGTGGATGCAACCGGTTAAATGTTAGCTGTCCTGTAAAGTGACCACAGTGGGGAAGAAGCTGTTCCAGTGCCTGTTAGTCCTGGTCTGGAGGGTTCTGAGGTGCCTGTCACACAGGATCATTTCAAAAAGGCTCCAATGATGCACTTCACAGACCTCAGTGTGTTGTAGTCTGGTCTTGTCCTTGTTGGTTCAGAGACTCGATGAGGACTGCAGCAGTTTACAGAGCAGTCTGTGGTTCTCAAGAGTTGCTTTGACAGACCAGTTGATCCACGTGCTGTTTATGTGCAGACCCATTGCCGTTCTGGAAGAGACTGACGATGGTGGTGTCGTCTGTAAACTTGAGGAGTCTCACGGAGGGGTCCATGGGGGTCCAGCCGCACCTGAGGACTTCTGTCAGTAAGGAAGCTGTAGATCCATTTACAGAGGTCGGGCACAGGGAGCTGGGACAGTTTGGGACAGAGAGAGGGGGGTAATGGTGTTGAACCCTGTGCTGAAGTCTACAAACAGTCCCAGGAATATGCACGTGTTGCAGGATGTAATGCGGTCCTGTGTTAACTGCATCTATTAACTGACCTGTTCACCTGGTTGGCAAACTGCAGGCTCCTTGTGAGGGACTTCAGGTGGCCTGACATCAGGCGTTTAAAAGACTTCATAGCTACAGATATTAGTGCAATAATGGTGGGTTTCTTGGGGACTGGGAGGATGGTGGACTTCACTCAGCTCCAGAGATCTGCCAAAGAGCTGAGTAAAAATTAAAGCCAGCTGATCAGAGCCAACACGAGGGAAACTCTCCATCTGGACCCGGATGGAGAGTTTCCCAGCTTTTCTGGTGGTCTGTCTCTGGAGCAACTGGCTCACTTCTCCCTCACTGATTGGACGTGGGTCAGGGGGGCTGGAGGGGGACATTGTTAGTGGGTGGTGTTAGAAGGAGTGCAGGAAGAGGAGCTGCAGGGAAGAGAGGAACAGGTGAGAAGAGGTCCTTCAAAGGGACTGGGATATACTTGCTGTTAGCATACGTAAAATGGCTGCTTTGTGTTCCTAGCATTCGTTTGGCATGTAGGCCGCTTGCGTAAATGCGAGTTAAAGTGCATTAATTGCAATATTAGGTCCGGGGTAAACACAAGGACGGATAGTTCTGAAGCCCATCTCTCAGACCCAGGGGAATTTCTTGGACCTGGGAATGTTGGGGGCTGAGCCCACACCCTCGTAGAGAAATCTTGGTGAACCAATGCAATAAAATAAGCTTTTTATTTAGGCTTTCTTGAGCATTTTGTCACCTTGTTTAAAGCCAAATACTACAATATGTGCTTCAATATGTATTTGTTTTCAAACTTGCACGTGACAATGTGAGCAAGATCTCTAAAATCAGTATTAAAATGTTCCCCTACATTTTTCTTTCCCTGACAAGCACAGAAGGTAGTTCTGGTGTACCTCTATGTCTGCTGCTCTTCTCTCCATTATCTGCTCGCTCCTTCCACCCTCTGCTGCCTGGACAACAGCGAAATGTGCACTTCATGACATTAGAGAATATTTAACAAAATATTTAGAAAATTCATTTATAGGTTTCACTCAGACAAATTACAGATAAACGCCATCCAGTAAAAGTGCTATACCTTTTACTTTTCCAGACATCTGTTTATCTCCACAACTTGCTCTTTAGTGCAAATCTTCTGCCACAAAGAAGAAGCATAAAGATCATGCTGTAGTATTTACTACCTCTCTATCATCTGATCTGTCTCTTCCGTCTTTCCCTACAGGCTTCATCACTTTTTTTATTTCCATCATTTCCCTTCTTTCTTTTTTTCACTTCCTGTTTTCCATCTTTACTACTACTACTTTCTCAGTAGTATAGCCTAGTTTAAACGCCTGTCCTGGAGCAACACACACATACAAGAACCAACAAACTCATTAATACATAAAGTATACACCCACACAAAGGTGAGATCATGAAAGACTGGTTTTATATTCCAAATGCAGTGATTCCTCAAGATACGAGTTCATTGACATACGAATTTTTTGAGATACGAGCTGTGATTCGACCAAATTTTTGCCTTGAGATACGAACAAATCTTCGAGATACGAGCATCCGAGCTGCCGCCGCCGAACACCACGTGCAATTCTTCCCAGCAGTTATATTAACTGGAACTCTGCATATGCAGAAAGTCAAATAAAGGAACAGCATCCAGGATTTAGTTAGTTTTTCACATGTAAGGCTTCGCTCTGGGTTACACAAACACTGTTTGATGTCATGCAGAGGAAAAGGCACAGAAATGCAGTGCAGATGCTGAATAAACCTGAGCATGATGCAATCAATGGTTAAGTCTTGTTGTTGTAAAATAGCAATCAGGGCGCTTTGAAAAATCCCAACATAACAAGCTCTTCAGATATTCATGGAGACAAGCACGTGTACCAGTGTATGAGGACCTCATAATAATTCTGTCTGTCTTTGTGGAATAAACAAACAAGAGTGTGTATCTGGCTCCTCTCGGTCTTTTTACCTGGAGGAGCAAGTCAGTTAATTAAAACATCACCAGCATCACATTTGTTTATGTGTTGTTGTTTTTTTTTCTAGTTTCTTTTGAGGTCACGGAAATTAGAATCAGTACTTTCAATCTAATTTTCTGTACAGCGATGAACTAAAACTTGTTTATATGGATATACATGTACATTTATTTTCTATGTATGTGTTTGTGTGTGTTTTTCTTTACTATTAATTGAATTATTAATACTATGTACAATGTTTATTATAAGCCTAAAAGAGTAGGTTTGTTAGATTTCAGGAAAAAAATCATTTCTTTTCCTCAGATGAGGGGATCTTCATCACTGGTTATAATAAGAAGAATTGTGTCATGGTCTGTGGGTTTTGGTTTTAGTTGTCCTTAGAATTCCCTATTTTATCTTGGAAAATATATCCCCTGGTGTATTCTGCTGTCTTCCTGATCCTTGCATCCGGATTTTAATTGTTATACCTGCTTTGTATTTGTAATTAGTGGCTCCATAATGGTTTTCCTTTGTTCATTGCCAGTTCATTGTGTTCCATTTTAATCCAATCCATCTTTATTTATTGAGCACTTTAAAACAACAACGTGGCTGAGCAAAGTGCAGTAAAATAAAAGAAAATGAACAAAAAAACAGACACATGCCCTACTTTAAAAACAGATATAACCAAATAAAAGCAACTGAAACCATATAAAGGAAACATAAAGACAACTAACAGTCATAAACTCACTCTGGGTTGAAGGCCGGGGAATAAAAGTGTGTATTTAAACACGATTCAAAAACAGCGATTAGGGAAACCTGTCTCATGTGCTGAGGAAGTTCATTCCACAGTTCAGGACCCAGAACAGAAAAAGCACGATCACCAGCATGATTACTTGAAACCAGTAACATCTGATCAGCTGACCTGAGGAAGCGAGAAGGGATATCTAACTGGAATAGGTCAGACAAATGAAGAATGTGTGCATCAAAAGATATAAATACAAATATAAGAATTTTAATATTGATTTGCTAATGAACAGGAAGCCAGTGAGGGTGGCACTGAGGTGATGTGCTCGCGCTTCTTTGCAAATGTAAAAAACTGGGCCGCTTCAAATTGAAGTCTCGCTATGCTAGTCTGGCTAACTCCTGCCAAACGGGATTTGTAATAATCCAAATGGGATGTAATAAACGCACGAATGATTCCAAGATTTTACTTGGATAGAACAGATTTTACGTTTGTCAGATGGAAAGATGGAAATAGAAGGATTTTACTACTGCATTTACATGTTTATCCAGATTGAGAGAGTTTTTCACACCTAAATCTGTGATAACTGGCTTCTTTTAGAAAGAATGTGAATAAAGATCGACGGCAAGTCCTGCACATGCTACTGGGTTAAAAACAAAAAATCGCTTCAATAATTATTTTCATTTAAACTAAAATGTTCAGGTGCTATCCAGACACTATTAGGTACTATCAGATGCTATCCAGACACCATCAGGTACTATTAGGTGCTATCCAGACAGTATCGGGTACTATTAGGTGCTATCCAGACACTATCAGGTACTATTAGGTGCTATCCAGACACTATCAGGTACTATTAGGTGCTATCCAGACACCATCAGGTACTATTAGGTGCTATCCAGACACCATCAGGTACTATTA
>JBAMHW010000020.1:24963229-24974421 GCA_037177495.1 Rhadinocentrus ornatus | reverse complement strand
AAACCTCCCTTCCCCCCCCCCTTTCGTGGGTTTTGGTGTTGTTGGGGGGGGGGGGGGGGGGGGGGGGGGGGGGTTTTGGGGGGCGGGGGTAGTTTCCCCCCCCCCCCCCCCCCCCCTCCTCTCTGCACCCACCCCCAACACATCAATGATTGTAACCACTGAAAAATATTTTTTTCATCCTTTCTACTCATATTGCATGGTGGCATGAGCAACTGCACAAGAACAGCTCTGTGCGTGCAGATCGAAGATGAACACGCTTCATCACTATATGCATGAGCGAACTGCCTCAACATTTAGAGCGGTCAGTCGAGGCTGGCAGAGTCGTGCCCTGAAGCTGCGTTCTAACTGGAGCGTTCTCTGATCCAGTCTGAGCTCCCAGAATGCTCAGCTCCCTCCCTCTTAACTTGGGCTTGCTGCTAATGATGCTGCATCTCGCCATGATCGAAGAATCAAACCGTGAACAGGCTGTCAATCCATGTTGGGTCACGGCGTACCTTTAAACTATGTCTGCATGTTTGACAAAGGTGGACCCTGCTTTCATTAACTAAATATTCTGGATGCTAAATTTGGAGTTTCTGCATTAACCTCACTCAACACACTATGCTACCAGCAGATTCCTGTGGACATATGTCATGAAAATTTGTAATTTGTGGTGATATTTTACCATATAACCAAACCCTTAGCGAGGCTAAAACAGTCGTAACCAACTATATTCACATGGTATCCCACTTTACAGCAGTGTGGCCATGTCAGATTATTGTGAAAGGCTGACAGTGAAACTGGACAGTAACTCAGAAGAATTACTAGCAAAAGAATTTAAGGGAAACATTAAACACGCAGTTAAAAATCAAGAGTAAAAATTTTAAAATTTTACTGCTGTTCAGGTAGACGTCGGGTTAACTGAGGTCACTGGAAATTATGACAGACAAAACAACAGACAACCTCATATCAGCTTCTAAGAACACAAACATCCTGAATGTCTTTTACTCTGTTAGCATCTCATTCAGCAGCAGGACATTTGGTTTATTTCTTTACATTTCATCAGTACGTTTTTAAATCCAATTCACTTAAATAAAGAATAGCACTTCTACATAATATACAGCTTACAGTAAGTTAATAGAAACTCTTAAATTTCTCCCAGTTTTAGTTTTTTCTGCTGGTTATTAACTTTAAATTATAATTTCCTAATTTTAACCTTAACGAATCGAGTGCTGTAAAATGAGGGATATAATTTAGATATAGACATCCATTAATTGATTATACTCACATTATCCTGTAAAAAAACATGAGGGACTAGAGGTTGTTATAAAAAGAAAAATACATGTATATAAAATGTATATTGTATACATATGTGTAAATGTAAGTTCAGTATAACAGGGAACCCTTCAGACTAGAACCAGCACCAACACGGTTCAGGTCATTTTGCATGATTTGTTGCAGAACCTGTACCAGAATCGGCTCCTGAGCCTGGCTGCCATGGCCTCCCCGACCCGCAGCAGCGAGACCCGTCAGCGCTGTAAGGATGCGGCCCGTCACAGCTACGGTTCTGAGGTCTATGCTGTCAACGGTCTGAACCAGGAGGCCTTCATGTTGGGGCTGCCGCGCTCCACTAGCGACACGGACCTGGTTTCTCCAGATGCCCGCTCCACGCTCACCGTCAGCGCCTCCCACTACACCATCAGCCAGTCTGAAGACTTGGTGATCATGTGGGACATCAAGGAGGAAGTAGACGCTGGAGACTGGATTGGAATGTATCTCATTGGTAAGAGAGATATGGCCACATGTAACCAGAACCTGAACTAACCAGATTTCAGCATCCAACAATGACAGTGCTTCACGTATGGATTGTAACATTTAAAATAAATGCTAACAAACACGTAAATGAGATTTCTTACACAGTGTAAATTTTTGTAATGCTCATCTTACGTCGTTTCAATCAAGTTTGCTTTTTTTGGCCAAAATTCACAACTGTCTCGGCTGCATCTAGTCCAATTTTCTGAACGTTAGCATGCTAACAGCTACTGTAAGACACTGAACTTAAAAAACATCGTCACCTCCGGTTAGCATGTTAAGTTGTGAAGTGCTAACATGGCTGCTAGACTTCACTTCCACTCTTTTGTTGTTGCTTACTCAGCATTTAAGACCTCTTAACCCTTTATTGGGCAAATTATCATACAGTATTTGTACATGACATTGGACATACAAAATGCCTCTGTATGCTAGTCCATGGAATCACAGAACCACACTGAGTTCTCCACACCAATCATCACAGATCAGGCTACATCCCAGCTACTAAACTGAGATCGGTCTTGAGCAGAAAAACTTGAGAAAATTCTTAGTGCTGGCCACTTACTGGTCAGTCTTGTAATATCCTTCAATATTATAATAACACTCTTTTCTATGGTTGAAATTGTAAATTTCCAAATATTTCCTTGAGTGCCCGATAAAGGGTTGAGTGTCTGCTGATTCAGTATTTCTGCCCACTGAATTAATGGCAACATTTAGCACACTGTACACACTCGTAAGCGTTAACCTTCAGGTTTTAGACCCAGTAAGACTTTTAAGTAGAGGATTGCTCCAGGAGGTGCATTAGAAAAGATAGAGTTGATGAATTTGTAGGTAAATGATAAACATGACAACAAAAGAGGTGGTTATAGTTTGGTTAATTTTGACATCACAGCAGAAAAAATGGCAGCGGTGGTATCACAGATGGCATGTAAGGACCCTAAACCAAACACCTTGTCCCGTCTTTTAAACGTTCCTTTATTTTTGCCGCTGTCGATCCTCCGTACCTTACATCTGGTCCAACTGGTCCCTACACTGCCCCTACTGGCTGCTCACATATTTCATTTTGCATACGCCTAATGTTGATTCTGGAGGACGCGCACAGACATAAATACGTGAGCCAGATAATCATGCCTTCACGTAATTAAAAGCAACTATATTTTTAGCCTTTGCAGACCTGTGTAGAACCTGAGAGAAAGGTGTTAGATGAGGTGTGTTGAAGCAGGGAAACAGCTCAAACCTGCACGGCAGGTAGAGAAGACATTACTGTTTTTAATGTCTTAAACTCATACATGGTACATCACAAGTTTGATCATGATATTATATGGATTTATTGGATAATAATTTAACATTTTCTGATATCACAAATTCTACCACAGTATGATTTAAGTTGGATTAAATACTTGATCCAAAGATCAACCTAAGATGATATGGATCACTGCCATCCATATCAAATCACAACTAAAATCCCCAAACCGGATTTTCTTCCTGAGTTGAGTCAGACATTTAAACGAAAATCAATCTTTTCTTTGAACAAAAACAGACTGAACCACTTTCTGGACAAGAAAACTGAAAGAATAAATTTCTATTAGTAGACAGGAAATCCAGATATAGTGTAAGCTTTAAGGCCTTAACACACCTACTCCGAACATTTTGTCCGACTAACTCGCACGGCCATATTTTTTATCAAATCAATGAGAAGTCAATGGAAACATTCACATCAGCGGCGAATTTCCATTAAGCGATTTTGCGAGGTAAATTTTTTCGGACTGAGGTGGATTTTTCTTAATATTCGCATGCGACAGATACACAATCAACCAATCAGACGGCATATTGATTGCGTCACCAGAGCCGGTGTTGCGAGCTAAGCAAGTATCACTTCTCGCTGCTGCTTCTTTAAAACTTTGCACACCGTGGCCGAACGTCTTATTACATTTGTCTCACAACACTCGTGTTTGTTCAACAAGCGAGGCAAGAATTACCGCGACAATGATCACAAAGACAATGTGTGACAAACAATTGACAACGAGCTGAATTTTGAAGAGCCGAAAGTCGGTCCTGAAGGGGTTGTGGTACAGCTTCAGCTCCTGGACTAAACAATTAAACTTCCCAAGCTCCCCTTTTTTCTCAAGGATAGGATGCACCCGGTCCATGGAATCCATGTTTGTTTTTCCCACTTTCCGAATATGTTTTGGAATCTTCATAATGTATTTGCAATTTCGTATCGCACTTGGTGTGCATAGACAAAACCTTTTAAATTTCTCCCCCGAATTATTGTCGTTTATTCGCAACAGTCCCGGTATGTAATGGCCTTTACACCTTCTCTATCAATATTTGATATTTTCAATTTGGATTTATCTTCTTGGATCATTAATTATTGAATCAATGACCATGTGTGGCAGAATGGGTTCATTTACTCTTGCTCTCTTTTCTTCTCCAGATGAGGCTCTGTCTGAGAACTTTCTGGACTACAAGAACAGAGGCATCAATGGATCTCACAAGGGACAGATAGTCTGGAAACTTGATTCCAGTTCCCACTTCAATGACTGTAAGTAACGAGAAAAAAGCAACTTTGGTCTGTTGTGATGGAGCAGAATAGTTTCAGATTTTTATACAATATGTTGAATAAATTATTTTCCAGCTTAAACAGATTTTAGCTGCTTTTTTATTTATATTTTGCCTCTTTTTGATTTGGGTCAAAACATGTTGAAACCCAGAAGTTCGTAGGAGTATTCCGGAGATTTTCATGAATGCCACCATCTTTGTGAAACAACAAACAACATAGTTGTTTGTAATAATAGTTGGAGAACGAGGCCCATTGATCCCAAACACAGCAGCAGATCTACAACAGAATGACTGAAAAGAAAAAATCAAGGTGTTGACATGATCCAAGTCCAGACCTCAACCTGACTGAGATGCTGTGGTGGGACCTTCAGAAACCAGCGCCTCAAGCCTCAAAGAACTGAAGCAACGATGGAAAGAAGATTGGACCAAAACTCCTCCACAACCATGTGGTGTAATACGTGTGTTGTTTTTCATTAGAGGTTGTATTAATTTACGACTAAGGATAAACTCCATATTACTAAATTGTACTTTTTAACTTGATGTTTAGTATTTTCCTTGACAACGAACAATATATTGCCTGAGAGGCCTCAGTGCTGCAGCAGCCTCTGGAGGAGCAACAGAGGAACATCATCAGAAGGACGGAGAGGGCGCCAGAGCAGGGAGACACTCACAAATGGTGCACAACTGCTGCGTTTAGGGACTTGGGGAATTGTGTGCATGAAAGAGAGAGAGAGAGAAAGAACGTGTGCATACACATAAAACAAGATTATTCTGTAATGCATGCAGGTGTTTCTGCTTACAATAGTAACACCAGGTGGGGAGGCCTTCTGCAGAGGCTCAAGCTTAAAATAACCCAAAGTGTTATGTTAAGCTGGGCCAAAAGTTTCCCCAAACGTTTACCCAAGTCACTAAAGCAGAGCTCTGAGATGCTATTTAAAACTGGACAAGTAACACAGTTTTACACTGCTGCAGCTTCACAAACATGGATAATATAAAACTACTGCTACTCATTCTAATCAGGGTTATCGCTCAATTTATTTCAATCATTGTGTTAGTTTGACACAGAATGGCACAAATTGCACTTGTTCTCCCGGACAGTACAGTTGGGACTACATGCATATGTTCAGTTGGACTCAAACCAGGCAAGGGTTGTGAACATGCTGAGCAGTTTCTGTCGTGAGCCTAGACCTGGAAGTAAAAGAAGAACCTGGTAACATCACAGCTGACACACTGTCCAGTTCACCACCCCTCATGGTACCAACTCACTGCAAGCTTCATTGGGTTTATTTGGTTTCTTGTTGGACAGTATCCATTTACATGGACTGTTTGTCTTAGCTGAGCGATTCTGTTGTGTTACTACGTAAAACCCTTAAACTCAGCATCCACTTTATCTGGTCCACCTTGCTAGTACCAGGTTGAAGCCCCTTTTGCCAACTTCCTTAATTCCTGGTGGCAAAGGCAGTATTCACACCAGGAAAGTCCAGGAAACTCTAAAAAACTTTGGTTTTCTTGATGCATTACGGCCTCAGGCAAAGAAGGGAATTAGTTAATCAAAAGATTTGGTTCTTTTAGCCAAGTGCAATGTGAAAGCACACTTGAACCAGCTGAATGTTGCAACACCAAACCCAAATATTTCCGAGTCTAGTGGACTTTTAGGTGCTAAAATGACCTTTTCTTCCTCATTCTAATGTTTAGTTTGAACTTGAACTCATCTTCACCATGTCTACATGACTAAATGTACCGAGTTGCTCCCATGTGATTGGCTGATTAGAGTTTTGTGTTAACACGCAGTTGAACAGGTGGAGCTGATAAACTCTGGGTTTTCGGTTTCACAAAGCGAGTTCAGTGTAACTCTGAGTCTCAGTTACTGCAGCAACAGACACCGTGAAGCTGACCCGCTCGCTGGCAGGTTTTTCTCCAACTACCCCTGAGTTTCCCCTCCGCTTTAGCTGCAGACTGAAGGAAGTGTCAGACATTGCGTGTCCTTTTCCTGAAGAGCCACTTGATATCGAAGCACAATTACTTTGCAGAAATCTACGTCGGGAAAGGGGGATCAGACCCCGCTTAGATGTTTTATCATTCCCGCATTATTATTTGAGCGTTACCGTTTTTGTGCACAATCGATCATGTATCTGAACAATATTCTCAGACCTCATGTTTTTCACAAGGCTCATCCTGGACATGCTCTCAGTTCGAGGGCAGGTTCTTTGTGTTGCACTTTGTTTTGTTTGTTTTTTTGCCAACGGGAGTTTTTTTTATAACTTTGGTGACGCTGAGCATAAAAAAGAGCAACTCTTCCTTAGGTGACTGTCACTGTAGGATGTGATCAGACTGTCAACAGAACAATCTGCCTACAATCAGGGACGTTCTAGTCGGGTTGCAGTGCAGAGACAATTACAAAACACCAAATTAGGAAATATAGATACATTGAAGCAGACATACAAATGTTTTAAAGTGGAACACTCGAGATAAAAAACAATACTCACGCATCGACTCGGTCATCTATTTTCTACCAGCTCTCCTTTTTTTGCTGCCGCTACTGTAATGCTTTTTCCTCACAAAATATATGGTCATATTCTGCATATGCACTCATTATTATTACCTCCGCTGGAGCAAAATGGGAGGAGCGACTCTTTTATTCACCTGTTGCCATGGTGAATCGTGTTTTCCGTGTTCCATTGATGAGGCATTTTATCTGCCCATGCACACGCTGGACTCAGTGGTAAGTTAACTCAGAGTTGATAGAACTAGTAGAAACCGAAAACTCTGACTTTGACAGCTCAGAGTTGGTCAACCCAGAGTTGCGTTTGTTGAACCTGCTTTCTGAAACAGGGCCCTGAACACAGCGCTGATCTACAGACTACCCTGCAATGATCAACATGAAATTATTCAGAGAAACCGCTGTGGTTCCTGGTTTAAGATGGGCTGTGGTTTGATAAATCTCAATCTGAATTCATAATTGTAAACTATTTTCCTGATATTATTTTTGATCAAAATGGAAACATTACAGAAACATATATCTGTTTACACCACAGAGACTGTGCTGCAGGATTTTTAACTCGTTCAGCTTCCACAAAGCGTCGCTCAAGTTTTCCCTCCTCATGTCGGAGTGTTTCTGTCCAAACAAACCAACAAACATGGAGCTTTACTCTGACCTTAATCTGCCTGTGTCCTCCGGCCCTTTTGCCTTTTGCTCTGGCTTTCCTGTTTTTGACCACAGTCCATAAGTGATTATTGACCTGTCCCAGCTTACAAATGAAGTCATGTCAGCACTGCAGAAAAAAATCTTTATGTGCTTAAATATGCTGCTCTGACTGATCTCATGATGAAAAACGAGGGTTTGCAGAGTGTAAATTAAACACTGATCATTAATTAATGATGATAGATTCTGAAATGTAGGTTTAGGTTTGTGAATCTTACAAAGAACATTTCTGTACTGCTCTGTACTTGAATGAAAGACAACAAAGAGTAAAAATCATTGTTTTTCACCATCATTAACTTGTAACTTCGCTTCCACAGCTGAGACCCAGGTCTGCTTCAGGTACTACCACGGTGTCACCGGAGCCCTGAGGGCCACCACGCCCAGCGTAACCATCAAGAAGATCTGCGCACCTGTAAGTTCCCCTACACCTGCTTTCTGATTTTAACTGGCGCATATTTCATGTTCACATGACGTGTCAGAGGGAAGTGTTTGGTCATTATTGCTCATTTCCATCAGCCAAGTTCGGCAAACTCAAAAACCACTCTGAAAATATCTAAGCTGCAGCTACATCCGACACAGTGCAGCGCTGCGCCTGAAGACACTGAACTTTAGACGCGTCAAAGAGCTGATTATTGAGTATAATGATGGATACCTCTTAACTCTGAGTTAAATCCAAGGAATGCTAGTATTCGCATCTGTCGCTGGTGGGTCAGAGCCAGGTAGAACTTTAACAATGCAAACAAAGAGACCAAAAAATTTAGAAAATAGGCAATTTATTGAAAACTGCTTTTTAAAAGGCTGCAAATCAGCTGATCAACAGTTTAAAACCATCACCTTAAAAATTAAACAAACAAACAAACTGCAGAACAATCTGGCTTCCATGACATTTTCTTTTTGCATTTACACTGTCATGACTTCCTGTTGGCAAAGACAAAAAGACACTCTGTCTTCGAACATGAGAGGATTGTTGAGCTGCACAAGCAAAGCCTCTTGTAACGCACCATCACTGCAGGCTGAGTGCAAAAAATACCAATATATATATTTTTTTTTACTTTATTAATCCCAATTGGGAAATTAGGCGTCAAGATCAGCAGCTGCCAGGCAACAACAGAACCAACAACAACCCCCCCCCCCCCCCCTCCTTCGGGCAAACTGCCAAACCTGCTCTCTTTCATCATTCAAAATGGCAGAGAGGGCAGTTAAACAGAGCGTGCTGTGACTCTTTAAACAACAAGGATCAGAATGTGGTTTGTCTATTAACCATGATAGCTCCTGATTCTCCTCGTGTGTTTGTGTGTGTGGGAGAGAGACAAAAAGTCAGAGAGAGAAAGCAAGAGAATAAGAGAGATAAATTGAGAAGAGTCAGTCCACCCCCGCTGTTCTAACTCAGTAGACTTGTGATAAGGTTTATCTCCGGAGCCTAACGAGTACGCCCAGTAGCCCTCTGTAGCTCCAGCTGAATGGACCGGGGTGCACGGAGATGCACACAGCCAGCAGTTGACTGAGCTCCCTTAGGTGACCTGTGCTTGTTGTTCATGCTATGTTGCTTTATAACTTTATTTCTGCAGGAAATAGCTTCAGCCCCTTCGGCCACATCTCTTTTAATCTGGGCTTTCTTTTTTGCCTCCTTTTCTTCATCCTTTCTACTCACTGTAATTCAGACTGCCAAGAGAAGCTGCAAGAGCTATGGAGCTTTGGCATAGAGAGGCGTGTGTCTCAGAGGCAGAGGCTGAAGAAGCCAAGATGGAGACACAGAGAGGGAGAGGGGGACTGCTGCTGAGTTAAGCCCCTAATCACAGTCTGCTCTGCATGAAGGACTTAAAGTCACTCCATTTAATACTACCTTCTCTTTAGTCAAAAAAGGGAAAGAAATACTGCGTACCTCTTTGGCTCCTCACCCCCCTATTCCTACTCCATACACATTCTCTAGAAGTATAAAATTCCAAAGCTGTAGTATAAACTGAAACAAATGCTCGCAATACTCATGCAAAAATGTACAAGTGTGTTTTTTATATTTTGAGGGGGGAAAATAAAAAAAAAATATCCCCGTGTAATAGATTTCATGGTGAACCACATTTGTGACTGACATGACTGCCATGCCCTTCACTGCTGTGCTCAGGTGCTTCATTTGTTTGGGCATGAAGCAGGAAATATGAGCAGATCCTCAGAGACTGCCGGGTCCCTCTGGCTCAAATGTACTAATTGACTTGGCTCAGCTCAGAGATGTTACAGCCCTTTGCTAAATATACCACATCTTCAAGATCTTGAGGGAAATCCTTACTACCATCTAAAATCTAGACTTTTTGCACTTCAAGCTGCTGTTTAAACTCACCATCCTTTCTCATACAGATGTAGACTATGGGCTACTGTATAGGTTTTATTCTAATCCTAGAACATTGATTTACGCTTGGGCATTCCAATGCCATTAAGGTAATTGCATGATCAGTGTATAACATCCTTCCCTGGTGGACATGGTAATTTGGCTCTCCCCACCACCCAACTTGCTCAATAGGACCATAACCACATTATAGCTATAGAAAATATGGTCGGAAATATCATCTTTCAGCCCCTGCAAATTGATTTCAAACCATTTCCACAGACTTCAAAAGCCCTCTAAGTCGATCTCTCACCTGTGCTGACCACTTGCTCTAACGGAAACGTCTAGGTCTTAACAGATTGCATTGATCAGAAAGCAACCTAAAAGGATGTTCTTGTGTCACTTTGTAATACCAGTAGTCTATGTATTTTTGAGTGAGATCATCACCGAGATAGTCCATTTTTATCTGCTCAGGTCAAGACGAGTGGGCTTTGATTCCGTTCAACAGGACGTGACTGTGCAGAATGACACACTATGATCTCTTTTGACATGATCATTTATTAAAGCCGCCAAGGCTCTGCTACGCCTATGGACTAATGGCTGGTTCAAAGCAGAATTAATGTCAGTGAAAGTTAAATTGCTTTGACAAGCTCAGCCAAAGTGATGCACTTTTCTTCAGGAACATAAACACTGCCACTTCAGAAACACTGAACACATCCAAATGTTTGCAGCCAGTGTTCAGTAAGAAAAAAAACTTGATTTAAAATTCTAAGAAATGATGCCGCTGAACACGTAATTTGTTCCACTATTTATTTATTAATACGTTATCACTCATTACTCAATGGTATTATTAATGCTGTTGCACTTCCAATTACACTGGCAAAAAAAAATTTAAAGTTTCATTTCATCCATATTTTTCTAATTTTCTTTCTCTCTTTGGCCTCCAAAATATCTAATTTGGATTCCATCATGAATACTTCATACTCTATAAATTGTTTAGGGTTGCACCATAAAGTAGTCATCCATACTGCGACCAGACAGCATGAGTAAATATGACAGTCTACCAGGTTAAGTTAAATTCCTTAAGAATCAGAAGATCTGGCACATCATTTACAGAGTGCTGCCCAATTAATGTTTATACACGTTTCTGACAAATTAACAATAATTATTTTCTCTTTACTGCACTGAAGTGCACATTCTTATTCTTAATTTAATTAATTCTTAATTCTAGCATATTTGGGCATTCAAATTATTGTATTATTTACAGCTGGCATTAAATTTGTTCTAGTTGAATAAATTATGTGATATATATATATATATAAA
>JBAMHW010000020.1:24949813-24961176 GCA_037177495.1 Rhadinocentrus ornatus | reverse complement strand
ACATTAACAAGCTAGTTGCAGGTTCATTGTAGGAGACATGCTCCCCCTGTCCATGGTTGAATCGCCCAGGTTTAGAAGGGCAGGATAAAATGATTATGAGACAAGTGTGTCCATTTCTTCCCACAGACAGCCATATTGTTCTGGTGGGTTTAAAGCGTTTTGTTTACAATATACAGTAAACACTATGCAGACAGGCAGTGATGATTGTCCATGTCTACACGGTGGATTATGGTCAAGTAAAGTAATAAGTAGTGGCGATACTTTTCAAAAGCAGTAACAAGTAAAGTAATTTCATTACAATTTACAGAAGTAATGAGTAACTAGTAGCAAATTACTTGTTTAGAGTAACTACCCCAACACTGTATAACTCTAGAATGAAATGTTATTGTGTACGACTCCGGTTGGGTTTATGGCAGAGATGGGGTTTATGGCTCTTTAAACGTGACTTTATGTGGGTAAAAAAAAAAAAAAAAGAGTTTTTTGATGGATAGGTTTACTGTTCAAACATTATTTCTCTGACAATAAAACAAGAAAAGTCGTGACGTCTGGACAGAGCCAGAGTTGGAGTTGGGTGGAGCCGGGTTAGCTCTTCTCTTGCTTCCACTCTGTGCTCTTAGCTGAGAGGCTACAGACCTTTACCTGCACACATGACTTTAGAAACAGTGATAACATCTTTGTGTATTTTTGTAGATTTGTACATTTCAGTTTAATTTGTGATGGAAGAGTTATTTATTTTGAAAGCTGAGACTTCAACACGGTCTAATTCAATCCTATTCATTGTGTTCTAGTTATGATCTAGTTAAAATAATCCTTTATGATCCACATTAGTCTGATTCATAACAACTTGTTTAAACCAATTCATAAAATATAATTGCAGAGCTAAGGAACCTATCAGATGTCATTAAATCTTCTCCTTGATCCAATCCTCCATCCTGAGCTGCATAAAGAGACAGTGGAGAAGAAAACCTTCCATCAGAACCAGAATCAGGAAGAGGTCTGCCTGGGCTGGTTGGGGGTGGAGAGGACAGGAAAGAGGGGTCAACAAGCAGCATATCTCTAAGCCTGGGAGACCTGCTGAGAAAGAAAATGAGAAGCACAAGTTAATTTGGCCTGTAAAGGGATGGCTAAGGGTCCCCAAGCCAAACTATACTGTAAGATTTCTCAAAAAGGCTCCCAGTTTGGCTTCCTCAAGTTAAACTGAAAGCTGACTAGACAGCTTGCCTCCGGTGTCAGCATAGCTAGTCCATGAATGTTCGGTGGTGGTCTTAGAGCCAGTTTCCATCAGTCTACCTCAAGTTACCTATGGCTACACAAGTAGCTTACCATCACCCAGTAGGAGTGAATGAATAATAGATTCACTGTAAAGTGCTTTTGGTGCCTTAAAAAGTGCTATAGAAATCTAATCTATTATTATGAAGTGCTTTGTTGGGAAAACCTGGAACTATGAGATCTTTAAGGTCCAATGGGGGGTTCCTGAACACAAACTGTAGGTTAAGTTAAGCTAAAGAGGCTAAAGAGCAAAATCCCCAAATTGACCCCTTTAACTGTCGTTTACCAAGCTTTAGATTTTATTTCTATTTGTTTATTTTTACTCCAGAAACCTTTTAGTAAACAGTGACTCCACAAAAATTCCAGGAACAAAAAAAATGTCCATATATTAATAAATATTTAAACCAGTGGTTCCCAAACCTGGGGGGGGTGGGATTGTTTATGTCATACAGTGTTTATTTCCTTATTGTCACCATGTTTCGGCAAAAATATCAGAAATATAAATGTAAATGTAAAAATGGCTGCATTGTAGAACCATTTCCTAACCCAGCTGTACCCTCATGGAAGCCAACAAGTACAACAACATAAAGCACCAGCTCTGTAACCATGTCTGAGTGATGGAGGGTCGATGGTGGTGTTTCCCAAAGCTACCCCCACCACAACTACTCAGCTGATATTACCTCCTCCACTCCGTCTCACTGTGCAGCTGCTCTAACTGAGTTAGATCACGCTGCCTCTCTGTCTTTGAAGCACACTGGCTGCAGCAAAATGTCTTCCACGCCCTCACACAGCGGTTGGAGTATCAGTGTATATGATCCGTAATCAAATGAGGGTCCGCTTTATAAATGTAATCTGTCTTTTTCAGGCTCGTCAGCCAGGAGGTTGGATTTTTATCGTGGAAAATCCCTCTGCTTTCACATCCTTTAAGATTTTTGCATCACTTGAAGGACCCTCATAAGTTTGTCCTGTTGTGTATTTTAGGTGCTTTAGTGTTCGGGTTCGAGAGATTATGCAATTGATATTTGGCTTTTCTGTGAGATAGGAATCATTGAGGAAAGCAACAAAGGAACTTCTCTTTGTGAATCCACTCAGCGAGACAGATTAGCATCTCATTAAAATAAACTGGTTCAGGCATCTGTCAGTCCCCTTATCCCTTTATCTTTTTGTTTTTGCTTATTTCACTGCTGTTTCCATCCAGTTACAGTAGCGTTTAGATGCCGCAGTTTTGCATTTATTTCAGCAGACTGAGAAAAAAAACTTTCATTCATTTTTTAAATCTTTGCTAATGCAACTACATTTTTGTCCCATTAATGCCATAGTGTGGATGTTTTCTGGTCAATTTATTGTCTTTGATAATTTAACAACATTTTATGTCTCAAATTGTTATAAAATGTAGAAAAGATTTTTTTTTTCTTTACTAAACATTGTTTGTAGCTAATTCCAGACAAAAGCAAGAGCATCACGATGATTTCCTGTTGATGGTGCTAACAACATTAGCTGTGTTAGCTTACTGGTTCACATGCAGGTGGGGTGGCGTTCAGCTCCACTGGTTGAGCGGCTGCTCATTGACGCCATCTTGCTTCATGTTTGTACTGTCAACTTTTTCTTTCACCTTCTTCCAAACCGTATTTGTTCATCTCAGCACGGTGGTTACAGCTAGCTTAATACAAGAACTGTAGTTTTCCAACTTCAGCACGATTTACATCCCTTTGGTCCCGACAGGAACCCAGTCATTGTTTGTTTTTCTTTGTTTTGTTTGGTTTTCTTGTGTGTGCCTGTGTTTTTGTATTTTATTTTTTTACTTTTATGGAAGTGTGTTTTATTCTCACAAAAAAACAATACAAGAAAAATCAGTTTTTCTGAAATAGTAACATAACAGAAGCAAAAGAAGATAATTTTGTTTAAAAAAAACAACCTGTGAGCAACTCTTGATCATGCTCTCACCTGCAGGAAGTAAAGACAGAATAATAAAGAGAAAGAAATGTCCTTTATTGACTTGCAGGACAATCATTTGGCTGCAATGGGCTCCTTCTTTTTTTACTGTAGATCTACAACATCACACACTTTTGTTGTTTCAATGTTTCATGTTGACATCTTAAAATGTTTATAGTTAGGTTAAAGATACCAGGTGGGTTAATCATTCTCTCGCCTGAACTCTCCACTTGGGGGCTCATTAGAGAACACAGCATGAAGGCTGCTGGTTCAAGCCTTGCCTTGGAGGGAGGGAGGTTCCTTTCTGTGTGGAGTATGTATGCAGGGGTTCTCCCCGGGTACTCCGGCTTCCTCCCACCGTTTAAAGACATGCATGTTAGGTTAACTGGTCACTCTAAATTCTCCCTAGGAGTGAAAATGTGCATGAGTTGTTGTTGGTCCTGTCCAGGGTGCATCTGCCTCTCGCCTAATGGAGTAGCCTCCAGCCTCCCCGCGACCCTGAATTCGCTATAGAAAATGGATGGATGAATGAAAATATACCTTTACCTGGTTGCCACTCCCAGAGTTGTACATACATTGCTCACCGCATCTGATTTTAATGCACCACACTCACCTAGGCCTGAGTTTTCTAAAGAAGTAAAGAAAGAAAGAAAGAAATGAAAAGAAATCAGAAGACAGTAGGCGTGCTGGGGTGGGGTTGGGGTGGCTGCGCCCCTCTCCTTGCTGCTGATTATTGTGGATGAAACTCCCGTACATGATACCATTATTACTATTACTGGTGTTGAGAATAACAATACTAAAATCATTAATAATGTCATTATCACTATTGGTTTTTTGTAAACTTCATCAATCCCAAGCTGGGATCTCTGTATTTAACCCATCCTAGTTGCCAGGACCAGTGGGCCCACATAGTTTTTCACCTTAGTTGCCAGCAGAGAGACTTGAACCCAGGTTCTCCACCTCTGTAACCGCTAGGCTACCACTGCCCTCTTTTTCCTCTTTTATTACTACAATTGTTGTTTATATTTATGTGCTTGTGATAGTATCGATATTGTCATCAGTGTCTTCGCTAGTTAATAACTATTTATTTATGATTACTATTGATACCTTGACATACTCTACACAGGAACATTATTTAAAATTTCCCAGATAGTTTTGAATTTATTTTCTTCTTTCTTTGCTCTTTCTTTTCTATCATTTTCTATTATGTTCTTTTTTTGTTTTACCCTATCACAGACTCAATGCTCTGTAAATATTGTAACTTATTACATTATCATTACAAAGGGATAAGAATGTCTGCAGTCTCTCATGTGTGCTTGATAATTCAGAAAGGGGCTTTTAAGATATCCTGACCATCTTTTCTCTCATGGAAAGTGCCATTCTGTTTCCATTGCGTGGTTTAGCTGACACCACACAGCAGTATTTACTCTACTCCTCTTCATCCTCTCCCCCGCATTCCCCATCTTCCTCCTCTTCCTGGCCAAAGAATCAATGTCAGGATAACGAAGACAGAGTATAGATTACAGGACGCTGTCAGCCTCTCTCAAACTGGGCTTTAAAACACCCGGCTGAATGAGAAGGGCTCCTCAGGCCACTGTGAAACATAATGTACGTGTATAATTTGTGAGCTTTCTACTCTGTTGTATGTTTCTACTGTTTTACTGTGATTTGGCTGCGATGGCCCACTTTCCTCATCATTAAAAATTCATTTTACAGAAGTGAAAAGCAGATGATGGTGTATCAGAGCTGCAGCGATTAGTGTGTTTTCCTGCTCTTGAGATTTCTGAATAGTTCTCAGCTCTTCGTGTCTGTCTGTGTTATCAGGTGTTTAAGCCGGTTGTTAGTCCAGAAGTGAACCATGGACTGGGAAACAGAAGACTCATTAACTTTTCCCTCTCAGGTAGGTTGCTATCACCTGTCTCTTTCCTGTACTTGCTCTCCTTGTTCTGCAGCTCAAAGCACGAACATGATCTGACTGCACTAAAACTTACTTTTACACACCCTTAAATGAACCAATGTAGGTTAAGTCTAGTCAAGTGGACTGGGTTTAATGTTTTTTGAAGAGGTTTCACTATGCAGAAGATGTAAAGTGTTGACCACTGACACCACGAAGCCCTTCCACTCAGTATGTATTGCGAGCTTTAGGTCAGATTTAACTGAACCCATCTCTACTTCATTGCTTTAGGTTTGCTGTTTCCCTTGTAAAATTTCCATTTTAACAGATGGAAGTAAAACCTGGAAACAAGATGATCTGGTGCACCAGATTGTTTATGGCAAGGAATTGTGGAAAGTTGTAGCTGGAAGGTGTTTGGAAAAGATTACTTGGCAGGTGATTGGGCCACACGAACCATTTACTGTATACCAAAGTGGCTCCAGCCAATCAGATCAGAGAAGCTGAGATAGTCGAATTGAATTATTTTTAAAACTGGGGAACTGGGCTCAGAATAGTCTGGCATGGCGGTCCTACGTTGCTGCCCTACATGCCAAATAGGCCTAAAAAACCCAAAGACGACGTTGCTAGTAGCAGGTTGGGCCCGTTTTACCAGATTCAACAAAGTGGTGGAAATATTCCTCAGAGGTTTTTCTCCATATCAACATGACAGCATCACACAGCTGCTGCATCCATGATGAGAATCTCTTGTTCCACCACATCCCAAAGCTGCTCTACTGGACTGAGATCTGGTGACTGTGGAGGCCGTTGGACTTTCTGCTGCTGTAGCCCATCTGCTTCAAGCTGTTGTGTGTCCTGAGATGCTATTCTGCAGACCTTGGTTGGAACCAGTGCTTCTTAAACTTTCTGTTGCCTTTCTACCATCTCCAACCCTAGAGATGGTTGTGTGTGAAAATCCCAGTAGATTAGCAGTTTCTGAAATACTCAGGTCAGCAAACGTGCCACGTTCAAAGTCACTTAAATCTTAAATCTTCCTCATTCTGATGCTCAGTCAACTACAGCAAGTCGTCTTCACCATGTCTAGAAGACTAGATGTGTTCAGTTGCTGCCATGTGATTGGCTGATTAGTTATCTGTTTTAACGAGCATTTGAGGCAGGTTTAAATAGAAAGTGGCCGTGAGTGTTTGTTAGCCTGTTTAGGAGCTGTTGACTGTCATCACACCTAACGACCTGCAGCTGCCAGATTAAGCAGCTGAAAAGCTGGAGCCATAACGGATGGGTAGCGCATGTAAAACTTGACCCTTAGCAGGATGGAATCTTTTGTGATCGTGGTTAAATTAAGTGCTGTTGCTGTTTACTGAAATTCTCCCAAGTGCCTCTTCATCATAGAAACCTTGTTTGTTGAGATCGACCTTCTGATGCTGGAGTTGATGCTGACTTCATTCAGGTAACTTGGGTTCAGATTAAACAAAAACGGCTCAGAGCTCAGTATATTTTTTACCTTAATTTTTCTCCTTGTGGCAATTTCAAGCCTGTTTTCTTGTTAATAACTTCTTTGTTTCTAGGTGCTCGCCGGAAACTTAGAGATAAACTCTACACCTGCAGTCTATGATAAGAAATCCCCCAGTTTGTCTGATACATGTTTTATTCTTATTTCACAAAACTGCTTTCTTTCCTTTGATGTCCCCATCTTTTAGACCTTCAGGCAGTTGGACTAAAAAAGGGGATGTTCTTCAATCCAGACCCGTATCTGAAACTTTCCATCCAGCCTGGAAAGCACAGCATCTTCCCTTCACTGCCACATCACGGCCAGGAGAAACGCTCCGGGGTGGCGTGCAACACAGTCAACCCTCAGTGGAGTGCAGAGGTAGGCCACACACGCTCACACACCTGCACATGTCCTCTCTCACACCATTTATATGCTGATAGATTCCCAGTTTGCCCTTGTTTAAACTGCATTATCGGGATTAGGATTTCCTGTCCTCGACACAACAGTTGTAAACATTTTTTTATGGTTTGAAAAATCTTGAGAAAGTTTTATGTTCCTGTAGCTCAGGTTTAACAGAAATGCATCTTTACATGTGTACATCCCTGTGGATCTAACCTTAACCATTATAACTAAACACCAAACCCTGAAACCCTAAAACCAGGTCTTGACACAGAAGATCCATTTTTACCCTTTAGAATTTTTTGTATCATGACGATTCCTGTCAGGTTTGCATACGCCAACACACGCAGTGTCCATATCCCGTGCAGTAACACATCAAACTGAGAAAAGGGGATGTCTGGTGTTGTGGGACCAGCACAGTGTGGACGGCAGGTTGGTTTGGTGTGGAACTGATTTGTTGTTCCAGTATGAGAAGGACGGTCAGAGGGCTAAAGTCTGGAGTTTCTGTTTACAGAAAAGTTGAGCTTCTTTTGGAACGTTCCATCAAATGACCAAAGATACACACAAAAACCTTAAAACAAGGCGGAAGGAACCAGAGAAAACAAAGTAAATCTGAAGAGGCTGAAAGTTTTAGTCCTATTTTATTCAGTGAATGATGTTTTAGTTTCCTTGTGGAAATTGGTAGTCATTTATATGTTTTAGATATAATAGAGCCTGATGCCTTATTCTTAAGGTTTTAGTAGTGACACTGCGTAAAATGTAAATAAAAACTAAATTTATAAATTTCATCAACCCAAATTTTATTCCCTGTAGAACATAAACAACATTTCAGATGTTGAAACTGAGACATTTTACCATTTCATGGAAAATAGGACCTTATTTTTATTCTGATGGCAGCAACACGTCTGTAAAAGTAGTTCCAGGGTGATGTTTATCCTTGTGTAGCATCCCGTATTTTTTCAACAACTGTCTGTGAAGTGAGGAGACCAGTTGCTTTAGGAGAGAAATGTGGTTCCATTCTGGTCTGATGCAGGACTCTAGCTGCTCTACAGTTCTGGACCTTCATTGCTGAATTTCTGCTTCCATGGTGCTCCAGATGTTTTGTATTGGTGAAAGATCTGGACTGCGGGCAGGTCAGTTGAGCAGCCGGACTCTTCTCCTGTGAAGCCATGCTGTTGTGATGGATGCAGGATGTGGTTCAGCATGGTCTTGCTGAAACCTGCAAGGTCTTCCCTGAAAGAGACGTAGTCTGGATGGGAGCAGATGTTGCTCTAAAACCTCCAGGTACTTTTCAGCATTGATGGAGCTTCACAGATGTGGAAGCTGCCCACGCCATAGGCACTAATGCAGCCCCATACCATCAGAGATGCAGCTGTTCACCTGTCCACTGATAACAAGCTGGATGCTCCCTCTCCTCTAAGTCCCATTTATGCTCGACGCACGGACACGCAGACGGACGGACAGTTTAATCCGTCTCCTGCGTCGGTTACACATAATTTGGTCCGTTTTCACAGAGCGTAGACATCCGTTGCTTGATGCAGAAGACGGAGCAACACCACTGGAAATCGCGGGGGCAGTGCTGAGCAGAATAGCTGACATGTGACCAGCAAAAGAAGCAAACCAGAGAAGAAGAGAAACAGGAAGAAAACAAACAGAAGAAGTATGAAGTCGAGGACAACAACTGTCGTAGTTTTTCAATAATGCTAGTGTTTAGGGTGTGTTGGGTTGTTGGAAAAAACTTTGTTGTGGCGCATTACCGCCACCAACCGGTATCTGAAACTGACTTCGGATGAACTATGAACTCATCACTGCCCACTAGTGGAAAAATTGACTCCAACCATGGCAACGTAAGAGATGCATGGTAGTAAGAGGACAGCGACGTATGACAACATTTGTTAAACGGGCCTTTAGTCTGCAGGACTCGGTGTCCCTGGTTTCCAGAAAGAATTTCACATTTTGATCTATCTGACCACAGAACAGTTTTCCACGTCGCCTCAAACCATTTTAAATGATCTCTGGTTCAGAGAAGACGGTGATGTTTCTTAATCTTGTTCACATACGGCCTCTTCTCTGCATGATGGAGCTTTAACCTGCATTTGTGGATTTCAGGGTGAATCGTGTTCACAAACAGTGATTCGGGAAGTCTTTCTGAGTCCATGCAGTAATTTCCAGTAGAGAATCATGTGTGGTTGTAATGCAGCGCTTCCTGAGGACTCCATTATTACCAGCGTCCAGTCTGGGATTCCTCCTGATCTTCTGAATCGTTATTATACACTATAGATGTTGGGATCTTCCAAGTCCAGAGTTTTGCGTTGAACATTTTCCTGAAATTGTTCCACAATTTTTAGACCAAGTTTGTCTGAAGCTGGTGAACTCTGTCCATCGTTACATCTGAGAGACTCTGCCTCTGAAATGTTCCGTTTTTACCCATTCGTGTTATTGACCTGATGAAAATTAACCTAATTAGTTGTTAAATTCTCCCCCAGTTGTTTTTATTCTGTACCAATCACTTTTTTTAGCCTTTTGTTGCCTCCAACTTTTTAGATATTTTGCTGCCATCAGATCAACAATAAGCTCATATTTTCCATCAGATGGTAAAACGTCTCAGTTTCAACATCTGATACGTTGTTTATGTTTTATTGGGAATGAATTATGGATTCATGTAATTTGCAAATCCTTACGTTCTGTTATTTACTTTTGTCTGGGGAAAATAATTTAGTTTCCTTTATAAAATGTTATTCTTTTTCGATGACTGAAAGATAAAATCCTCATTTTGTTGCTCATGTGCACGGATAAATGCATGAATCTGATGCAGAATAATTGATTTTACTAAATTTTTCTCAACATTTTTAAAAAAATGCCTTTAAATTCATCCTCTAACAAACACCCGCCCAGCAGACTACGCAGCTCAGAAAAAACGGATTGTGTGCTTCTTTGGTGTCAGTAGCAGAGCGAGAGGATCAATGTAATCCATGACAATCATGTTTGCTTTGTGGAAAACAAGATCACCCAATTGATTTTCTCTTTGAAGACATTTTCTTGGAAAACCACGTACATTTCTGGAAAGTTAATCTCCAATCAGTCCTGTTGTAGACACAAGAGGGTGGCACCAAATAGAAAAGTCAACACACAAACACAAGAACAAGGCAACAGAAAATCGGTATAAAACTCAGAGTGCTGATGTTCCTACCTTTATTTTGCATAGTTTTATTCACATATATGATAATAAAAAAAGCTTTGCTTCCAGAATCATTACTAGTGTTAAATCATTTTAAGAAATTCTTCCTTCCTCTGTCAGGATCACTTATTTTAATCATCTTGATCAATTTTTCTTTGTTGCTTTGAAATCTTTCTCCTTAATGGTTCATAGTTTCCTGTACAATGTCATTACAGGGAAATATAAGGTGAGTAATATTACCAGTGTCAGCTGCTGTTATGTAATCCAATAAAGTGTTCCTACAGACCTTTATGTATCTCTTTAATTGGTAGAAAAATCAGCAGTAATTTCCTCATGCTCAGCTTTGATATATTAGTTGTGATGTGAACACAACAAATTTAGAAGCACAGCTGTTGTACAGAGGAGCAGAAAAGTGCAGATCTTCAATACAGACAGCAAAAGCACAGAAACTACATGTCCTGGAACATCCTGCAAGATATCTTCAATCAGAAGCTCTCATGAGGCACTCTGCATGAACAATTAGCCAGACTGAATTTAATTAACAAACAGGAAACTATCAGGAACCGAGACACAAAACTGGACGTTTAACAAAGGAAATGTCTTTTCCTTCTTACTCACAAATAACTCGATTTATGGGATTAATATAACAAATAACTAAGAGGAAATAATAAAATAAGTCTTTTAAAAAATAGTTCTGAGTAGTGAAGCCCCCTGCCTTATTGATACCAAGAGCTAAAGCAGCTTCAGCTCTTCTGTAATAACAGCATCTCATCCATCTCATCCAGGATTTTATCCAGCATCTCATCCATCATCTCATCCAGCAACTCATCATCTAGTTACATACAATGAATACATCCTCCTCACCATCGTCATTGTCAGTCTATATTCTTCTGGGGTTGGTGGCGGCCCCTTGGCTGCGGTTGCCTGGTCATGGGGGGCGGATCCTCCTGGCCCGTCTCTCCCTGGGGGACCTCTCAGGGAGGGGGGGTGCCTAATACCATTAGAGGCCTGGCTCCCTTTTCTTTCCCGCTCTCTCTTACACAAACACACACACATACATCTAGAGACTTGGGAGGCGTGTGCGACATGCGGGGTGGAGCGGAGGGGGTCATTTAAGTGGCCTCCTCAGCTGCACCCTGTGGCAACATGCCTCTCAGTTTTAATTGCACTTAAACTACAAAAACACAAGAAACACAACACACAAA
>JBAMHW010000020.1:24909261-24921407 GCA_037177495.1 Rhadinocentrus ornatus | reverse complement strand
CTGCCCTAGCAGCTGTTTTGTGAACCCAAATGGGTTTGCTAGGAAGGCAGCCCGCTTCCTGGATCTCTCCTTCCTCCCCTCCACACATACAGTAAACTCAGTTAAAAGTCTGCATGTTTATAAGATCCAGTTGAGATTTCTATTTGTATTAGTCATGTTTAGTGTGCCCCCAAAAACAAAAGAGAGATCTGAAACCAGTTCATTCAAGAAGACATTTTCATCATTGAAAACACACCTAGTAAGAAAGAATTAAAAAAATAACTACATTGTTTCGCTGAACATCAGTATCTGTAATGAGATTTTTGGTGTTGTTCAAAGAATAAATGTTATTTCTAGGAAAATAAAAACTATTTGATATTACACATAATTCCTGGACAAAAATTCCTCCCCTGAAGTCAAACCCAGGCCAACAAAAACACAGCCTCTGCACCTATGAATCAATATAAAAAAAAGGATGCGGTAAAGCTTTAAAACAACAAGGATATCTGTAAACAAGTAACCATGACAACCCATCAAAAACAACGAGACGTCCTGGAGTTGAGCAACATGGCAAACAGCTTGCTCGTCTGGCAAAGCAGCAACCTGTTTGTCACATTTAGCTTCTTGGTTTATGGAGACCCGTATCTAGATGAATGGTGATGTTATTGAGAAAATAAGAAGGACAGTAACACAGAAAACCAGCTTATCACAGCTCTCTCATCAGTTTCAGCTCATCTGAGCGCCTACTTGTACACAAGTTAATGCTCCACTTCTGGTTAAATCTGGTAAATGAAGGACTCTTTCTACTTTTCCCTGTTAAATACAAGAAAGAAATAGAAATAACAATAATAAACAAAAAAAAAAAAGAAAAAAGAAAATGAATTTATATGAACTTCTTTTTCCGAAATATCTAAATACGTAATGGCTAATCATGCCAGGGCAGCAGGTTGCAGTAATGTGTACATTAATGACATAAAATGAAATTAATGATGTCTGTTCTTGCACAAAGTACCAGTGGACATATTGGAAGAAACATCATCATTCCCCCAACTCTACTGTTTGCTATCTACACACAAATACATTAAAACCATTTTTTTTTAAATTGTCATTTTGAAAAGTATTTGTAAAAATCTTTGTTTTCCTGAGTAAAAATGCTGCATGTTGATAAAATTGCAAATGCAGAATGTAAAAGTTTTTTTTTGTTTTTGTTTTGTTTTCTCTTTTCTCCAATATCTGTATAGACCATACATCAAACTCAAGGCCCACATTCGGCCCATGAATGAATTATCTTTGTCCCGCATGATCATATCCAACAATCAGAATATGTACAGACAGTCTATTTTATAAAAATAATGCTTGCAGATGGAAGCAGGCTGGCTGATCCATACACCTTGTGGCATGAAGATCTTTCAGGAATGCCGAGTGTGGAGTGGCCAGACAGTTACATGTACCTAATTGAAACACCATGTGTTTACAGCAAAGAAAAGCTCAAAGCATATAAATCACTGGATGAGTTGTAAGTAATATTTTTTTTCTTTAATTGTTTGTAAAAAATATTTCCATCTCCTCCTGCATCTACTCCAAGCGGTGACCTCCGACGGTAAAATGTGAAGCCTATGCGGAAGTGCAAAGAATTGCAGTTCACCCCTCATCCGCTAGGGGCTGGCTCCAAAACAGTCAATCCTAATAGACTTGCATGTTAACAAGCCCAACTTCACAGCAGAAATACACGTTTAAAGCTTGGTACAAAAAAACTTTTAGGATTAATAGGTCAAGTTTACCTTCATGACAACTGTGAGGGGGGTGAATTTTTTCACTCATTCGTTTGGATGTTATTCAAAGAGCTCTTTCTGCTTTGCTGCCGTGCGGATGCTTTCTGCTTTGCTCTCGCTTCTGCTTGCATTTTTCTTCTTTTTTCTTATCTTTACCGGCAAGAAATTTAGGTACACAGACTCCTGGTCACTTATAAATCACTGGAACAAGGTCTAGAAGTAGTGGAATAATGTGTCCTAACCCTGCAGTAACAGTGTGAGCAACTTTCTTTGAGGGTAACACAGCTGGAGCAGAGGATTGAAACACTACAAAGCATTTGTGTGAATGAGGAATTTATTGACTCAATTGCAGTTTCTGTACAAGCTACTAAGTTGTCAAATGGACTAAGTCAAATCTTAATACACGAAGGCATGTCGAATGTGGAGCCTCCCGCTACAGATCTGGCTGATACACTTCCTTGGATGTCTTAAAATGACAATGGAATAGCTGGGAAAAATCCCAAACTGGACGGTCAGACGGATCTCTCCTACTGGAACAGTGTTGGTACAAAACCAAGGTCATCAACCCCAGCCAGAACCTGGTCTGATCTTGTTCGTTGCAGAGGTAAATCCAACAGCATTAGCATTAGCTGCTAATAAGAAAACCGCGATCTTAGCGTTAGCTGGTAATATGAGCAGTAATATGCTGCAAAGGACTTTACAGGTGAATGTAATCCACACTGGTGAGTTAAAACATCTGAACTTGACATTATCTTGGTAAGAGAAGCTGATATTGGACAGAGACAACACAGTAAACCAGTTGTGTTCTCTCCCTGAAGACCCGATAATTTAACCACACAACATGGTGGGCAGAGGGAACCCCAGCGGCCCTGTCCTGGACCTGAAACACTGGAGGTTGGTATCCATAAACAGTGCAGAAAGGTGACAGACCGGTAGCGCTAGACGGGAAAGAGTTGAGAGCGTGCTCGACCCATGGCAGGTTCTGAGACCAACTAGAGGGATCCTGTTCACACAAAATGCGAATCTTGGTTTCTACCTCCTGATTGACACGTTCCATCTGCCCATCAGTTTGGGGGTGAAAACCAGAAGAAGAAGAATAGGGCCATCTGGATCCCCAGAAGGGAACAGAACTCCTTCCAAAATTTGGACATGAACTGCGGACCCCTGTCTGAAGCAATGTTGACCGGAAGACCATGAAGACGAAAAACTTCAGCCCGGACGTGCTTCCTGTGAGACAAATCCTTGGAAAAAATTAATATGTTGTCTAAATATACAAAAACGAATATGCCGATCATGTCCCTGAGGACGTCGTTTACTAAGGCCTAAAAAAGTGCAGGAGCGTTAGTTAGTCCAAAAGGCATTACCAAATATTCATAATGCCCGGTAGGGGTATTGAATGCAGTTTTCCACTCGTCCCCTTCTCTGATGCGGACAAGGTGGTAAGCTTTCCTAAGATCCAACTTAGTAAAAACTGAAGCCCCCTGGAACCGTTCAAACGCAGTGTCCATTTAAGGGAAGGGGGTAACGATTCTTAACAGTTATGACATTCAGTCCTCGATAGTCAATGCACGGTCTTAAGGAACCATCCTTCTTTTCAACAAAGAAAAATCCTGCACCAGCGGGAGATGAGGATGCCCGAATGATCCCCGCCTTAAGAGACTCCTCAATATATTTCTCCATGGCTTAAGTCTCTGGGCCTGACAAAGAATACAATCGACCTCTGGGGGGAAAGGTTCCTGATAGAAGTTCAATGGTGCAATTATATGGTCGAGGAGGGGGGAGACACGTGGCATGATGTTTACTAAATACCTCCTTAAGATCATGATAATCCAATGGCACCTCAGTCAAACTGGGGAAATCCTCCCGGTCAGCCGGGGCTCCTAAATCAGGATGGACGGCTGTCTGGAGACAAGTGGAAAGACAGCTGGGGGACCAACCCACAACCTCTTCTTTGTTCCAATCTATGTGAGGATTGTGGTTCTTTAGCCAAGAGGCCCCCCAAGATTATCTGTGCTTCTGGTGAATAGATAAGCATAAACGAGATCTCGTGGTGATTACCGCCCAGAATCAGTTTAACTGGAATTGTTTGAGTTTTCTGGTGTAACACATGACCATCAAGGGCTAACACTTTAACTGTTCTCATGGTGGGTTGTGTCTTGATGTGCAAAGACTTGGCTAACCCGATGTCCAGGAACTCCGTATCCGCTCCAGAATCAATAGACGCGGACACTTGTTGCAAACCACCATTTATTAATAAGTGGGCAGGAACTGAAACATGGTAGAGGACTTAGATGACCTTCTCAGACTCAGGAGGTGCCTCTCATTACCTACTGAGTCCGGCCTTTTAACGGGCATCTCAGAGCCCGATGACCACTTCCCCCGCAGTACAAACAGAGCCCTTCTCTGCATCTTCGTTCTCTCTTGGAACGACAGTGGGCTCCATCCTAGCTGCATGGGTTCGTCGGCCTCCGTAGATGGAGGAAACATGGGGGAAAAAAATTGACGGACCGATTGGGGTTCTGACCTGTGACTCGAACTGGTGACTCGACTTGGATCGGCCTCTTGCCAACCTCCGTTCCTGAAGCCTCTGATGCTGGTTGAAAGAACCTCCAACTCAGCCAGGGTCCTGGGGGCATCACAGGTGGCAAGTTCATCCTGGATTTCTTCATTAAGCCCCTAGTAGAACACATCGCAGAGTGCTTCATTGTTCCAGTCACTGTCTGCCGACATGGTGCAGTTATGTAGTCGGTGACCCTTCTCTTGCCTAGCTTCAGTGTCAACAGACTACGCGCTGCCTCCCTCTCCGGTAAAACAGGATCGAAGACTCTGCGGAGTTCCTTCGCGAAATCCTTGTAAGAGTAGCTGATGAGTGAATCTCTCTGCCACTCAGCCGTTTCCCACAACTTGGCTTTGCCCGACAGTAGGGAGATCACATAGGCCACCTTGGCTTGATCAGAAGGAAAAGAGGAGGGCTGCAACTCAAACTGTATTTCGCACTAGGTGATAAAAGGTCGGCACTGGGTGCGCTCACCTGTAAACACTTCTTGCGGGGTCAGACGTGGCTCTCGGGCAGGCAGAACTAAGGAACCCTGAGGCCACTGCAGGGGGCTGGGAAGCTGCGGCTCCTTGAGACCCTGCGGCTGTCGAGAGGTTAGCCAACATGGTCATTAAGTCCTGCATATTAGTCTCCAACTTGTTAATCGACTTCTCTACACATGAACGCCACTCCTGTGAAGGCGACGGGTCCATTGTGGCCAGATGGTACTGTGATGATTCTCTCCCTGAAGACCCAATAATTCAACCACACAACAGGAGCAGGATATAGCAGAGAAGGGATTTATTATAAGGGTGGTAAGCAATGGAGCAGGAGTAGTTTGGCAGGATGGGAAGGGAGGATCCGGGAGAACAGTGAAGAGCAGGGATCTGCAAAACTTTGAATATGTAGAGGTTAGTCCAACATCCAAAACACGTGGTCAATGGGGCAGGCAGAGGTCATACACAGAAAACGAAGCTACTTATCCGGGGCAGGCAAAATCTGTGGTCGTTCCAAAACAGGGTCCGATATCCAAGTATACTTGGGTCAAGATAATCCAATGAGGGTCAGGCAAGAACAATCCGTGGCGTAAACAGGGTCGAAGACAGGGTATCTGGAATGCAAAACAAGGCTGGATATCAACAGGACAAGAACAGTTGACCATCTGGCAGGGAGGCAGAGACTGGAGCAGGTTTAAGAAGTGCTGGGAGCTGGTGAGAACAAAGGAAAAATCAGGGAACTCCAGGTAGAGCCAATGAGCCCAATCAGTGGGTAAGAAACCCAGCAGAGCAACCACCATGACAACAAAGCACAGTTTCTAGACCGATGAACCTCTTCCCCTATTTGCTTCTGAGAGACTCTTCCTCTCCAAGGTGCTCGTTTTATATCCAGTTATGTTTCATCTTACCCCAGGACACCCATGTCCAAGGAAGGCCTTCTTCACATGGTCTGGTTTTCTGTTCTGACCCCGTGCAGGTTCAGGATTGGGGATTCCATCAGATTAAAAATTTGACTCGATGTGTTGATTTCATTGGCGAGTTACTTATTACTGATTGGCTTAATTTGTAAAAAATTATAACAAATTGCTAAGGATTGTAATTGTAGGTAATTGGAACTGAACTTGTTTACTTTCTCTTTAAAATGCCTTGAAATGACTTTGTTGTCAAGTGATTTAATAAATAAACTGAACATAGAAGAGGAGATGCGTATGGGATCCATACTGACTCACAGTTTCATGCTTTATTTGCTTAAGTCTTTAATTATGATTACAATTTTTTTTTTTTTTTTTTTTTGCCAAAATAAAGAAATATGTGTTCTCCATTGATTTACCCTGTAGTTCTCTTGGCTTCAAAGACTTGAACCTCATGTTATTCTCTAATGAAGGGCATCAGAAGCAGCCTGAAGGGGTTGGTGGTGCCATGAGTCCTTCCTTCCTCGTCTGTGGATAAAGGACTGGACCTCCATTTCTGGGTTACCTCTAAAAGACAGTATGTTGTGGGAAATCTCTCCAGGACTGAATAAATGTACATGTTATGTTTTTTCAGGACTAATGACATTTAGAAATAGGGACTTCCATCCAGCTAATTGGACTGGGATTGTTGGCATCGTTACCAGTGGGATAGGACTGTAACCTGTAACTCCATCTAATTCTCCACCACCCTGTTTCACTGCAGACTGGGAGGCTCGAGTCGACAGCCATGGCAGAGTTTTCTATGTGGACCATGTCAACCGGACCACAACCTGGCAGCGGCCGAGCCACGGCGGCAAGTTTAGCCACGGCATCCCCCGCTCGGGTTCCACCCAGCAGATGGAGCAGCTAAACCGGAGGTAGAGCGTTTCTTCTCTTCATGGAAGTTTGGAAATATTGTCAAAATTTACATAAATAATTAAAACTAACAACCTCACTACCAAATTAGGCTGGGAAGCTGTAAATATAAAATGTAGATTAAAAACACATTAAAAGGATTTTTCTTAATTTTTCGATAATATTATAGACTGTAGACAAGTCTTTACAGTTTTATGCTACCAGCCAGTTAAAGTAACCTAATTAGTTTTCAAATGCTCCTCCAGATGTTTCTGATTGGAAGTAATTACTTTTTCAGCTTTTTGCTGTTTCTGTTTAAAATTTTATGATTCAGCTGAGGTCAACGCTGCACTGAAAGAGTACAAAGTGCAAAATAATCTCCTTTCAAACTGTATCCAAAGGTTGTTTAAAATTAGAGAAAGAAAAATATGAATTCAGAGGAAGACGTGTTTAAGAAGACAAGGGCCTGGACGTGTATCTGTTAGGTCAACTCGAGGAATAAGTGTGCCGAGGAATTAAGATTTTCTGTTCTTCATTGTGTGAATTTAAAATATTAAATAAATAAAAAATCTGCCAGTAAACAAATACAAAAGTGAGGTATGATCACTAATGCTTATAAAAACATTAGATTTAGTCTCAGTGTAGACGTTTATTTATTGTATTTCATTTGTTTGTTTTTTGTGTTGCTATTCGGCTCATTTTGCATGTGAGGGAGTGTTTGTGTAATGAGCTGTGGCCTCAGTCTACACTTCATTCAAGATTTGTTCTCTTCACATGAAATTAAAATCTTAATATTTGTTTGTTTTAACAGCTTTTGTTGTGGTTCTGAAATATTTGAAATAAATTTGTTATGGTAAACCAGCTGAAATGTTTAGGGGATATCAGTTCTTAATGGTTAAATTCATTAAATTAAATTTTAAATGAAAGGTTTTATCTAATTATAAAACATAATTAAACTAAATGCTTTAAATACCATTTAAATTTATGAAACTATGAGGAAAAATAAGTGGAGGAATAGCTCAGAAGAGTTGTGTGTAGCTCCTGTAGTGGACTCAGGCTGACACCTGGTGCCTGGAAGCAGAACTGAAGCACCTTCTTCAAACAGCTGCAGAGTCCTCTGCAGTGAAAAGCTCCTCAGATGCATGCAGGAAGTTCTCTTTACGCACGACCTGCACAGTTTTGAGCTGTGTTAGAGTCAGTCTTGTGCATTTCTGCTTCCTGTGTTTCATCCTGCAGGTACCAGAACATCCAGAGGACCATGGCCACAGAGGAGGACGGCGGGAGTCGGAGTTCAGACGGAGACTCTGACTCTGCCCAGACAGGTCCAGCACCAGCTTTGCTCCTCAAGCATTTTTAATCTGTTCTGTACAGAATATCATGAATCAAATAGATGTAGAATTTATGTAATGTAGTTGTCTGTTTTGAATTGATTGTATTTAATACGTCAGAGTTGAGACACTCCGACCTGTAAATGTCACACTCAGGAGGCTGAGGAATATTTATTTGTTTTGTTAGGGTTTTTTTTACCATTTTTTGACCATGAGGAAAGTATCTTGGTTAATTTTTGTTTATTTTAAAGTTCATCTGAAATTATTCAATCATTTTGGTTCTTTTTCTTTAGAAAAAAATAACAATAGAAAGATGTGCGTACCACCTGTTCATGCTGCCTTCATGTTTAAGGTTCTAGTGGCCTTTATTCAACAGCAGCTCGACAGGAAAGGCTGCAGGTTTCTCAAACCACCCTGTTGTCTGTCTGCAGGCCCTGCCTCGCCTGTCAACCACCAGAAGATCAGCCATCTCCTCCAGTCACCTGCTATCAAGTTCATCACACATCCAGAATTTTTCACCATCTTACACAGCAACTATGTAAGTGTTCCTCCCAGCACCAGACTGGTCTGTATTTAGACTTTAGCGTTGTGGTATTGAGGGGAAAGTTGGCGTTTCTCTCCACAGGCAGCCTACCGCATGTTCACCAGCAGCAGCTGCGTGAAGCACATGATCCTGAAGGTGCGTCGCGACGCCAGAAACTTTGAGCGCTACCAACATAACCGGGACCTGGTGGTCTTCCTCAACAAGTTCACAGACACACAGCTGGAGCTGCCCAGAGGCTGGGAGATCAAAACCGACCCACAGGGAAAGGTAGGTCGCCTCGCGCACGCAGACTGATAACGGTCAGCACTGCGAGAAGCCAGCAAAGCAAAATAAGATGGTGGTTTTCAGCTTAAAGACTGTGGAAGGTCAGTTACATCACTTCTCTCTGACAGTCCAGGCTGTGCATATACTTCATGTGAACTACCTGACAGGTGAGATGTCCTTTAAATGTGTTAGAAATGTCCATGTTATTCAGTGCTTAATTTGTAAAGCGGGAGGTCCCGGAACGCAGAGGGGTGGTGGTTCCGGCGACTCAAAAGGGGGGCTCGAAGTAACAGACACAAACACACACACAAACATGGCCAAGGTACTAACCCCTTTAAGTAAATCCAAACATCACTGTTTGCATAACAGTTTTAATTTCCGAATGCTGGCCTGGCAAAAAAAGAAGAAAAACAAAAAACAAATGACAACCACATCAGCGTTTACTGGGTGCGAAATGTAAAAAGATTAAAAAAAATAAAAACTAGGCGGAAACCGTAACATTTCTTTTATAAACAGCAATAGTATTCTTCGGACTAAAAGGTTTTTCCGTCTGAGTGAAAGCTAACTGCAATCTCATCATCACTGGTACCAGTGTAACCTGATCCTTGCCCTCCTTCCGTTTCTGGAGCCTAAATTCACCTTAGAATACCTCTAAATTATGCAAACACAAGATTTTTTTGTGTAACCTCAACAGGGAATATACAGTAACAAAACAGAAAACTATTCTAAACACGAAACAAACATTTTTTTTATAGTGGCACAGCAGGTGGCGGATCCAATAAAATAGGTTACGGATCCGTCGGAGATGCTGGAACGCGGCTGGATCCGGTTCAAATTAAGCCCTGATGTTATTTATTTTTTTTAAAAATTGTTTTATTTTATTCTATTTCTGGTTTACATTTTTTTATTTCATTTTTTTTTTATTAAAACAATAGCCATGATGTTTTTATTTTCCTGTTTATTTTATTTTTCACTAAATTTTCTTTTTTTCCCAAAAAATATATCCATATCATTTGTTATTTTATTTTATTATTTAGATTTTTTTTTTCTTTAATTTCTTACTAAAAGGAAAAGTCAGTTTTGTTGTGTTGTACCTGTTCAAACAAGGATGCTGATCCAAATGGTCCAAACTGCCTTAAAGGAAGTCAAACATCTAGTTTTTTGGCAGAGCTCAGTCTGCTCTCAAGTCCGCAGTAGAGATGGTCCTGGATACTGAGCTGAAATCAATAAATAGCATTATGATGCAGGGCTTGTTATTTTTACAGTAGAGAAAGATTTATATTTATCCAATGTAACTCTATGACAAACTTTGTTTAAAAGGAGGAAACTTCCAAACGTCTACATCCTCTGAACTGATTGAGATTTACAGAAATTTATGATAACTTATTAAATACTGAAGTAAAACTCACTCAACAGTTAGCAAAACCTCACATTTAAGGAGTAAAACACCCGCCCTGATTTAGACAACTACGATCAGCTTCACACTCTTTACCACACTGAACACATTTATCTGCTTGGACACAGAAAGATATGATGTCTTTTCCAGTTACCCCACCTATAAACCAGCTGGTTTAAGACATCCACCAGGTGTGCAAACATGCATGTGCTTAATGGACAAATATCAGCAGACATACAGAGGACCAGATGAAATTTACATTTCTCATTTCTCGCAGCATACATCAGCACTTCTGGTGCTCATTACTTGTAATTTACAGCAAGTTTTTCTTTGTCTACATGGAGTTAAAGGTCAACAACAGCAGGTGGAAGGAGCTCCGTGTTCATTCAGGAACCCAGAGAGAAATTCCTAACGTGGTTTTGGTCAGTAGTTATTAGACTGAGAGAAACTCAGGATAGTACTGTCAGTAATCACACAGTTTTCACATTTATAAGGTTTCTCTGGGAGGACTGTTCCTTTAAAAAGGTCAAAGTATCTTTATTAGTCTATTAGTCGTAGGGAAACTGGATGGCCATGTTGACTAACCTGAGTAATGTATTTCCATCAGTCTGCAGCATTGGTCTTTTTTTCTTTATAAACCTCACTTACATAAATCATGAGGAAAGTCAAAGTGTTAAAAAAAATTATTTGACTATATCGGCAATTTGACAAAATATTAGCTGTGTCCCTATTCAGGGTCTACACACTTAGGAGTGCACAGACTACTGGGCAACGTAGTATAGTACGTAGAGTAGTACGAAGAGTGCGTAGAGTAGTACGAAGAGTGCGTAGAGTAGTACGAAGAGTGCGTAGAGTAGTGCATAGAGTAGTGCGTAGAGTTGTACGAGGAGTGCGTAGAGTAGTACGAAGAGTGCGTAGAGTAGTGCGTAGAGTTGTGCGTAGAGTAGTAAGAAGAGTGCGCAGAGTAGTGCGTAGAGTATTACGAAGAGTGCGTAGAGTAGTACAAAGAGTGCGTAGAGTAGTACGAGGAGTACGTAGAGTAGTACGAAGAGTGCGTAGAGTAGTGCGTAGAGTTGTGCGTAGAGTAGTAAGAAGAGTGCGCAGAGTAGTGCGTAGAGTATTACGAAGAGTGCGTAGAGTAGTACAAAGAGTGCGTAGAGTAGTACGAGGAGTACGTAGAGTAGTGTAAAGAGTAGGTAGAGTAGTGCGTAGAGTAGTACGAGGAGTGTGTAGAGTAGTGCATAGAGTGCATAGAGTAGTGCGTAGAGTTGTGCGTAGAGTAGTACGAGGAGTGCGTAGGGTAATACGAAGAGTGCGTAGAAAAGTGCGTAGAGTAGTGCGTAGAGTGCGTAGAGTAGTACGAAGAGTGCGTAGAGTAGTACGAAGAGTGCGCAGAGTAGTAAGAAGAGTGCGCAGAGTAGTGTGTAAAGTAGTACGAAGAGTGCGTAGACTAGTTCAAAGAGTGCGTAGAGTGCGTAAAGTAGTATGAAGAGTGCGTAGGGTAGTACAAAGAGTGCGTAGAGTATTACGAAGAGTTTGTAGAGTAGTGCGTAGAGTAGTACGTAGAGTGCGTAGAGTAGTACGTAGAGTGCGTAGAGTAGTACGTAGAGTGCGTAGAGTAGTACGTAGAGTGCGTAGAATGGTACGAAGAGTGCGTAGAGTAGTGTGTAGAGTGCGTAGAGTAGTACGTAGAGTGCGTAGAATGGTACGAAGAGTGCGTAGAGTAGTATGAAGAGTGCTAGTGGACAGCCTACGTAGTCTGTGCACTCCGAAGCCGTTTACCGTTCGTGAAATGGGTCAGCCCACTTAGCCGACGAGAATTTCCCACAGCACTAACGTAGGACATTGACAGAAAACCAAAAGCTGTTGTTATTTATGTTATGATTAACAATGTCAAATTAAACATTAAAATCATTAATAATAATAAATTATATAATAAAATAAAATGCAGTGAGGAAAATAAGTATTTGAACACCGTGCTATTTTGCAAGTTCTCCCACTTAGAAACATGGAGGGGTCTGAAAT
>JBAMHW010000020.1:24892486-24909161 GCA_037177495.1 Rhadinocentrus ornatus | reverse complement strand
GTGAAGAACTACAGGAAACGTTTGACCTCTGTAATTGCAAACAAAGGCTACTGTACCAAATATTAACATTGATTTTCCCAGGTGTTCAAATACTTATTTGCAGCTGTATTATATAAATAAATTGTTAAAAAAAATCATACATTGTGATTTCAGGATTCTTATTATTTTTTGATTATGTCTGTTTTTAAAATTGTGTTTAATCATAAAAACCTGCAAATGTGACATTTCGACTGAAATAAACCGGATGCTGTGGTATTTTAGTCTGCTTCATTGTGTCTCGTAGTCTTTCTTTGTGGATCACAACAGTCGAGCCACGACCTTTATCGACCCCCGGATCCCCCTGCAGAACGGCCGCCTGCCCGGCCACCTCGCCCACAGACAGCACCTGCAGAGACTTCGCAGCTACAGCGCGGGGGAGGTACTGAAACACACCTGTGCCAGCAGCATCTGTTCATGCAGACTTTTACTGAAGGATTGTAAGAAGCAGCACGGTTACTGTAGCATGCTGCATGTTGTGTAGCACGCCACATGTAGCAGCTTAAACCTGAAATCACACATTTATGTTAGCATTAGTAACTAGTTAAAAGTGCAGGACATGCTGAATTTTTTAGATTTTATATGAGAGTATCACATAGTTTTTATGTATTAGTTTATTTAAGAAACATTGTTGTCTTTTAAATTTTACTGCATTTTGGTCAACGTCAGTTGTTTTTAAATGTGCTTATAAATAAACTTGACATCTTCCCCCATCACATGGAAGAAGGGTCATAAGGATTTTTTCTGCCTGAGTTTGAGATAAATTAAAAAATAAACACGTCTTGGATGTGAAAAGTTACACAGCTGGTTGAATTAAATCAGAAAAAGGACACATAGGGAAACCAGTTAGCTCTTTTCAAATATTAAAAAGTGTACCTAAACGCTTAAACTTCATCTATTAAAATGTTATAAACATTCACCAGCCACTCACACACTCATCCGTAGGCTCTTGCTGGAAAACTCTGCTCGCTCTCTCTGTTCAGTGGGGGTGTCTGTCAGTTGGGGGCGGGAACTCTTCTCATTATTCTGATTGGCAGGATTTTCAGCTTAAATCTGGTGACAGCTTGGCTTTATTTTTTTTAAAAGCTTGGTGCAGCTTTATGGCACCAAGGTACAGAAACATTCACAAACATGACGGTTTAAACTAAAAATAAAGAAAAATCTTGTGGGGCCATCAGGAAGGTTTTAAATGAAATAATACAGAGGTAAAGGTTAAAATGTTTACATCAGGACAGGGACTCATTAGCGTTGTGGTATTGCGTTAAAGCAGAAGAAGAAGAGCGGGGTACGGGGCATGGATAAAAAAAAGAAGAGGACGAAGAAGGTAACGGAAATATACATTGTTGAGTCTAACTTTATCTCTTGTAACATTCGCTCTGTTAGACAACAGTACATGTTTACAGTTACAACTCAATTTGGTTAGCCGTCTCTAACCAATATAAGTTCTGTAATACCTCTTTCTTTAATTTTTTGTGGGAAATCCAAAACAGAGATTTAACTTAAACTAGATGAGTAAAATGCTGCTCAAGCCATGTACTTTGAGTTGCATCTTCACTATGTCTAATTATGGCTAATTATACATTTAACCAATTTTAATTGTAACTGAAAATATGTACCCTTATTAAAAAACCGAATGTTACAAAAGATAAAAGTAAGACTTGACAAATGTATGTTTCCCTTACCTTCTTCATCCTCTTCTTCGTCTGCTTCACTGGCTTCCTGTTCAGTACAGGATCCAGTTTAACATTTTATTGCTTGTTTTTTAAAAATCTTAATAGCAGATTACCACCTTACTTATGAGAGCTTTTAATCGTTCACAGTCCTGTCAGAACATTGAGATCAACAAACCAGCTGCTCTTCACAGTTCCTAGAACCAGGTTACAAGGCAGAGGTGACAGAGCTTTTCCTATCGCTGCTCCCAAACTCTTGAACAGTCTGCCTTTTAATATCAGATCAGTACAGAGCATTAAACATTTTATTCATTATTAAAAACGCACCTTTTCTCTCTGGCTTTTCCTCCAGCTTCAGCATTTCCATTGAGCTTTTATTGTATTTTTGTTCTCATATGTTTTATGTTATTTTAATGTAATTTTATATTATTTTATTCTTGCATTTTGTTTTATAAAATATATTGGTTTGTTTTATTTTAATGTCTTTTATTTGTGTTTTACGCTCGCTGTGCTGCGTTCACGGACCCGCGATTAATTAAAAACTCCCGCGATCAGAGCAATGCGCGCTCTCGATTAAGAAAAGTCCAGTTGAATTGATAAATACGCTCCTCAATGTATTTGGCGGGGATGTAACGCCATAGTGGAGGCCGTTGGAGTCCAGTGAACTCATTATCATGTTCAGGAAAGCAGTTGGTACTAAAGGGCCCAAAGTGGGCCAAAATGATTTTCCACACCAGCAGCAGCCTGAACTATTGATCCAAGTCAGGATGGATCCATGTTTTTATGATGTTTCCATCAAATTCTGAGCCTAGCATCTGAATGTGCAGCTGAAATAGAGACTCATTAGACCAGCAACGTTTTTTCATCTTCTATTGTCCAGTGTTGGTGAGTCTGTGTGAATTGTAGTGAAATTAGTGGGAAAAACCTTGTACATGAAAACTTAATCAATATTGCTTCAACAATGCAGCACAGCTTAGATGACAGTTGAAAACATATTGGAAAAATCTAAGTTTTGGTGGAACATTTTACATTTATTCAACATATGTTTTTAATGTCAAATATCACAAATACATTGTTTCAGTGTTCATGGATGATCATTTTTGATGTTGATTCAGTGAGATTTTACCATCTGGGTTCTATCATCTCCAACCAGTCTCCTCTGACCTGTAACATCAACCAGACATTCTGGTCCAGACAACAACCATGCCATGTTCAAAGACGCTTGAATCCCCTTTCTTCCTCATTCTGATGCAACATGAACTTCACTATGTCTACATGACTACATGTGTTGAGTTGCTGCCATGTGATTGGCTGATTAAATATTTCTGTTATAAGTACTTGAACATGTGGACCTGATAAAGTGGTCTTCATTGTAAGACATAAGAAAAACTAGAAAAGTCTTGTTTACTAAGTGGGTTAGTTCTTTAATCTTAAATTTATAAATTATCTATAAAAAAAAACAAAACAATTAGAAATAAAAGTGTGTAACTGTTGCTTTTTGTTTTCAGGCCTCTGAGGTGTCCAGGAGTCGAGGGGCTTCTCTGATGGCCCGGCCAGGAAACAGTCTGGTAGCAGCCATTCGTAGTCATCATCACGCTGACCCGCAGCAGCTGACCGCTCCATGTAGGCGTCGCCATGACATCACATTATGTTAACACTTTTAAATACTTTCAGATTTATTTTTTCTTTTCTTTCCGTACGGTTGTGCTTTCATGTTGCTCTGTCTCCCTCCAGCTTACAACGACAAGATAGTGGCATTCCTTCGACAGCCCAACATATTTGACATGTTGCAGGAGCGGCAGCCCAGCCTGAGCAGAAACCACGCGCTAAGGTGGGGCTTAAATATAAAATAATCATTAAATGGGTCTGAGGTGTACACCAAAGAAGAAGAAAGCAGCTGCTTTTAATGCAGCTCGGTGGATATACCTGCATATTTTTCAGCCTTCAGCAGAAGCAATCTCACCACTAAAAGCTAAATATTTACAGTATTTTCATGAAAATGAATTAATTTTTCATTCTGATTGTTCAGGGAGAAGATCCACTACATCCGGACAGAAGGTACTCAGGGTGTGGAGAAGCTATCATGTGATGCAGACCTGGTCATCCTGTTAAGGTACGCTGACTCCAACACTTTCTATCCATGCCAACATCCAACTTCACAGTGAGTTATGTTTTACATGTTATAGGAAATAACGTCCGACATGCTTCTGCTTCTGTTCACAGTTTGTTTGAAGAGGAGATCATGTCCCACGTTCCTCCTCACCCCATCCACCCCGGCTTCAGCTTCTCTCCTCGCTGTTCCCCTGCTTCCTCCCCACAGAACTCTCCAGGTAGGTTTTCTATTTGGTGATTTTTCTCTACATTATTCCTGTTTACAGTAAGAAACACTATCACGGCATGATAGAGCCTGCTGTGTTCAACTGCACCAACGTCCTTAATGAACTCCAGGAGACCTCTCACAGAACACAAGTGTGTGTGTGTTGTAGTATGCACACTATTGATGGGAGGTTCTATAAAAGGAAATTGGGTCACAGCAGGGAAGCTAAGCTCGTAATTAAACTTCATTTATTTGCTACATTATTGTCTTTGTTCAAACTTGACCTGGAAAACAAAGGGAAAAAAATAGCCAGTGCAAACCAGAGACATGAATACACACTCTGCCAACAGGAGAAGCCAACATATTGTGGTGGCCTGGACCCGAAAGTGTCCTGATTGTCCTGCTTGTCAAAAAAAAAAAAAAAAAGTCTCAGATATTTTCAAATCAGTAGCAGCGACATCACGTTAGTTCACTGTTCAATTTTAGGAGACAGCTGGTGTGTTACAAGCTGCAAACTTTTATCTGAACATGATGAAATTCTCCATGACAATTTTTATATAGCTGTATTAACGACTCTATTACTACTTCTTGTAATAATGATCAGGTACTACTTCCTGTAATAACGACCCTGGTACTACTTCCTATAATAACGACCCTGGTACTATTCCTGTAATAATGATCGGGTACTACTTCCTGTAATAACAACCCTGATACTATTCCTGTAATAACGGCCCTGGTACTACTTCCTGTAATAACGACCCTGGTACTATTCCTGTAATAACGACCCTGGTACTACTTCCTGTAATAACGACCCTGGTACTATTCCTGTAATAATGATCGGGTACTACTTCCTGTAATAACAACCCTGATACTATTCCTGTAATAACGGCCCTGGTACTACTTCCTGTAATAACGACCCTGGTACTATTCCTGTAATAACGACCCTGGTACTACTTCCTGTAATAACGACCCTGGTACTATTCCTGTAATAATGATCGGGTACTACTTCCTGTAATAACAACCCTGGTACTATTCCTGTAATAACAACCCTGATACTATTCCTGTAATAACGACCCTGGTACTACTTCCTGTAATAACAACCCTGATACTATTCCTGTAATAACGACCCTGGTACTACTTCCTGTAATAACAACCCTGGTACTATTCCTGTAATAACGGCCCTGGTACTACTTCCTGTAATAACGACCCTGGTACTACTTCCTGTAAAAATGATGGGGTACTACTTCCTGTAATAACAATCCTGGAAAGCATGGACGGCATGTCCTACACATAAAGAGGAGAGGAAGCATCCAGCTTGTTGTCAGTGGTTGGGTGAAAGCTCTCTAATGGTATGGGGGTGCATCAGTGCCGATGGTCTGGGCAGCTTCTACATCTGAGAAGCTCCATCAATGCTGAAAAGTGCCTGGAGGTTTGAGAGCAACATCTGCTCCCTGTTGAGCAGCTGGAATCCTGCATCAGACCAGAATGGGACGACATTCATTTCCTAAAACTCCAGCAACTGGTCTCCTCACTTCCCGAACGTTAAAAGATGCTACAGGTGGTGGATGCTACACAGTGCTTAACATCACCCTGGAACTACATTTTACAGATGTGTTGCTGCCATCAGATTTAAAATGAGCTCAAATTTTACAGTAAATGATAAAATGTCTCAGTATCAATATCTGATATGTTGTTTATCTTCTACTGCGAATAAAATATGGGTTAATGAGATTAATAAATCATTGTGTTCTATTGCATTTACAGTTTACACAACTTTTATGGAACTGTGGTTGTATTACGCAAGCTTTAATTGTTAGTAAGATGCTATGGACCAAAACAAACTGAGTGATAAAGTCAGGGAACAGCATGGTTTTGAGAGTAGTTTATGAAGCGTGTTGCTCATGGTCAGAACTTCTGACATTACCTTCATGACGATCGGCTGTCACGTCTACCTTTCCAGTAAAACATCAGTTTTTCTTGCTGGTAATGCAACTTGTACTATACGAAACTAATACTTTGAAGACTTAACTGAATGAATCGTCTCGATAGAAATGTTGTCACTCCCTGAGGATTAGCAAACACCCAATCACAGTTCAGTACGAACTGTGGGAAAGTATCTAAAGTTTTATCCGATCATTTCTCAGATTTGACACATTTTTGTGTATTTTGGTGAATGTTGTGTTTTTTTATTAAAGTCATAAGCATGTAAAACATCTGGACTCTGTGTGTGTGCAGGCCTGCAGAGGGCCAGGGCTCCGGCTCCTTACCGCAGAGACTTTGAAGCCAAACTTCGAAACTTCTACAGAAAACTGGAAGCTAAAGGCTACGGCCAAGGACCTGGAAAGATCAAGTAAGACCAGGGACCCACTGAAATCTCAAAAAAACCTGATGGACTGCATAGTCAAAGGAACAGAGTGTGTTTATGTGTGTTTGGTGTGTTTTGGTTGTCTCAGGTTGCTGATCAGGAGGGAACACTTGTTGGAAGGAACCTTCAACCAGGTGATGGCATATTCTCGCAAAGAGCTGCAGAGGAACAAGCTCTACGTCACTTTCCTGGGGGAGGAAGGGTGAGACAAACACACCCCCACAGGGACACGGCTGAACGTGTTACACTCCAGCGTTTCATTCCAAACACACTGATTGAAAGGGGCAGGGTTGGCTTTAGTACCATGTTGCCTGATGTGAGAAGTAAACTGTGTCAGACTGTGGATATAACCCCCCTCAGGTCGGATACCACCATGTCTAGTAACACACACTGACAGTGTGTAGTGTTACTGCTGTTTCTGTAAGATCCTGGGCCCTCGTTTATCAACCTTTGGTAGAAAATGTTTTACACCTCTTATATTTTCAATGTTCAACGTGGAAAAAAAGTTGTATTTTTAAAAAGAATCTGCTGCTCAGTCATCCTCATATTAGTAAATGTGAGCGGTTATAAATCCTGCACACACTAAACCAACACACTTACCTGTTGCATTTAGAAACAGTCTCGGTTTAACCAGACATGGTGACAACAAGTCTCTTTAAAGGTGCATTTACTCCATCACTTCTTAATCAAATCCTAGTTTGTTTTTGGGCTGAAGGCCTGGTGCAGTGACAACCACCTCCACCTAGAAGACAAAAGAAATCATCACTGACTAGTGGAGAAGTCGAGGAATCTGCATTCAAGCCTGAGCATCAATGGGAAAGAAGTGGAGCGCTTTCTCGAACTGCACATCTCTTAGAACCTGGGCTGGACTGTGAACACCACCCACATTATTAAAAAGACCCAGCGGTGTCTCTTTTTCCTGAGAACGCTGAGGAGGAACAAACTCCCTCCATCTCTGCTGAACTTTACCACTGCACAATAGAGAGAGTTCTGAGCTATGGAGTGGTACACCAGCTGCACTGCATCCGAGAAGAAACACCTGCAGCTGGTTATCAAAGCTGCTCAGTGGATCATTGGCTCCCCACTCCCACACCTAGAGGAGATCTTTTCAATCTGGGCTGACCCCGCCCACCCAAGACACTCCCTGTTCACCTTCCCTCTGGCAGACTGAAAGTCATGGGAACTTACACCAGCAGACTTAAACACAGCTTCTTCCCCATGGCTCTGAATAGATTGCTGCAGGAACCCTGACCCCCCCACAAAGTCATCTTAAGGCACTTGACTGACACTAAGACCTTTATATGTGAGGAGAAGATTTCATATTCTGTTCTGGATTCAACAGCAAGCAGATGAAGAGAAGATCAGAACAGGTGATGATTTAGAATAAAAGCAGAGATTTCTGTCGCAAATAAAAACAAAACGTTGTGTTGCAGCACACAGACAAGACGTCTCTGCGACTGGAGGACAGAACCCAACAGAACTTTTACCCGGGTGTTGTATTGTTATCCTGCCACGCATTTTGCTCTCAGCTCAGATTTTTTGACTTTGGATTCAAGAATTTCAAGCAGCATTAGCATGAGAAAAGAAAGGAACTGGTGACTGGGGTCCCGAAAACAGCCCATAAGAGTAGTGAATAATGAAATGGTACGCACAATAAATAAATACATAAGTGGTAAACACTGTAAATGGATTGTATGATGTGCAGAATACTCAACAGTCCATCAATAATGTGCAAAATGCTCCATCAGCTATATTCAATTGTAGTGAAGTGATTGTGCATTAAAGTTAGTCCAGTTTGTATTACACATATCATCCGTACCCATATCTCCCTGCTCCAAAAGCCTATCAAGCTTTGCACCATGACTCATTAAGTCAAGTAAACTTTATTTATAAGGATTTTTAAAAAAAAATAGCATGTTGACCAAAGTGCTGTACAACTAAGAGTGATAAAACAGAAATAGTTGTTGAATAGCCCTGGTGTAGGAGAACTAAATGTATTCTAGGCTCGAAGACATGCTAAAATCCAACATGGATGGCACAGAAAGTAATTTCAAAACTGGGTTTTTATTGACCCAAAATTAATACGAAAATCCAAAAGAATAAATAAGCTAGGCCAATAAAAAGAGGTCTACTAAATATAACGACACTCAACAGTGTAACTTAAACAAATCAAACTCCACTGAGGAAAATCTGTCCTGATACAATGACACATGAGATTAACTGTGGTTGGCCAAACCAAAACACACACACAAGGGAAAACAAAATGTATACCAATAACTACACAAAGACTCAAAACTAACTAAACTTGAACCCCACAATGATCCAGCAGCACATGGTAGAGCCTGACGAGCCTGTGCCCAGATTTAAGGCTCCTCAGCCCTTTGCCACGCCTTTCCTCAACCAGGGAATGAAGCTTGCCCCACCACGGTAACTCAAAACAAAAGAAACGTGTTAAAGTACATGGTTGCTAAGTGTGAACTCCAAACCACCAATGCAAGGTAAACATGAAAATAAATGCTTAATATTTATCTGTAAATAAATGTATTGTTTAAAACAAAATGTGACACACATTACCGTTGTGGGGCTTGAGCCGTCCTAGAGGGTCTGTCTCCAGTGTCACACCACTAAAACCTACTTGAAAAAACGGTAAACTGGAATAGTTTGTACACCTCTGCAACACAGATCCCGGATCCTGGCTGAAATCTAAGAGGGCATTTATGTGGCATCACAATTCCCTTGTTTAAAACAAAATAGTTTTTAAAGTCAGTCTAAGATGCCTATGACCATAACTTTGTGACCAAATATTAAAATGTCTTCTCACATGTCTCCGTCTCTCTCATGTTGTCTCTTCAGGTTAGATTACAGCGGACCTTCCAGAGAGTTCTTCTTCCTTCTGTCTCAGGAGCTCTTTAACCCGTATTATGGTCTGTTCGAATACTCAGCTAACGACACGTATACCGTTCAGATCAGCCCCATGTCAGCGTTTGTTGAGAATCATCTGGAATGGTAAGTTCTGCAGCACACACACAAAAAGCAGTTTGAAGAAACATTTGTGTTATTGGTCAGTGTTGCCAGACCAATCGGAGCACACAGCTCTAACTGTTCTGTTTCTCTGCTGCAGTAAGAACATTAAACAGGTTTCATATCACCGGCTCGTAAAGTGTCCCGTGATGATCAGAGAAGAGGATTGTCTCTAACCTCTCAATGTCTCCTCTCAGGATGCAGCTGCTGGTGATCAGCCTTAACATCAAAACCACCTACTGAATGTTGCATAGATCCCTCAGTTTATACCTTCCAGGACAGCATATGCTAAAACACAGAGTCTTGTTTGTGCTATGGGCCAAACAGCAGGGCCTATCAAGTCCTGCACAATGAACCTGATAGGCCCTTTTGTTGGCAATGCAGCGATTGTTCTGCTGGGAGACTTTAATGCTCACATGGGCAATGACAGTGAGAACTGGAGGGATATGACTGGGAGGAATGCCCCCCCTTCTGATCTGAACCTGAATGGTACTTTGTTTTTGGACTTTTGTGATCGTCACAGATTGTCCCTAACGAACACCATGTTTGAGCATAAGAGTGTCCACATGTGCGCATGGCACCAGTACACTCCAAGCCTCAGCTTATCAGCTTTGTGGTCATGTCATTGGACTTGCAGTTGCATGTCCTGGACACTTGAGTGAATAGTGGAGTGGCGCTGTCAACTGATGGTGGAGGAGAATGCTGGTCAGGCCGGACAGGCCGAACATTAACACGTTGAGTCAGAGTGGGCAGTGTTCCTCGCCTCCATTGTTGAGGCGGCCAACCAGAGCGATAAGGTAATATGTGCCTGTTGTGGTGGTAACCCTCATATTCGTTGCTGGACACCAGTGGTGAAGGATCCTTATTGGTCTGCGAGACTCCCAAGCCAGCTGATAGGTACTGGCAGTGCAAGCAGAACACATATCAGTGGTTGCTGAGCCAAAAACTCCATCATAAGAAGAGTTAAGTAAGCTCATAGAGACCGACTTCCAGACGGCTTCCAGGACAGTCTGGTCCACCATCAGACAGCTCAGGAAGGGGAACCAGTGCACAGTGAGGATGAGGAGCTTCTGACCTCGCGGCGAGAAAACTTCCTTAATTCCCTCTCAACATGCCTTCCAATGAAGCAGCAGAGATTGGGACTTGGGGGTGGGCTCTCTCATGTCTGGGACTGAGATCACTGAGGTGGGTAAAAAGCTCACCGGTGCAGGAGCACTGGTGGTAGACCAAAGTTCATCAAGGCTCTGGATGTTGTGGGACTGTCTTGGTTGACACATCTCTGTAGTCACATGGACATCAGACACAGTTCCTGTGATTGGCAGACCAGGAAGGTGGTATCTGTTTCAGAAGGGGGACCAGAGAGAGTGTTCCAACTACAGGGGATCACACTCCTCATCCTCTCTGGTAAGGTCCTGGAAGGGACAGATGGACCTAGGATTGAGGGGGCAGAGTACGCTTTTCTGGTCATGGATGAATAATAATACTAGCAAACAGTGTGATGGAGAACAATAAGTGGTTTATGTCGAACACCAAACACAGAAAGATGAATAAATGTAAAAAATGTGTGTTTGTGTGTCTAGGTTCCGTTTCAGTGGTCGTATTCTGGGCCTGGCTCTGATCCACCAGTACCTGCTGGATGCTTTCTTCACCAGACCCTTCTACAAGGCGCTGCTCAGATTGTCAGTACACACTCTGTTTAACCTTTAGTCTTCAGTCTGAACAGACTTCTCATTTGACAAACCATGACAAAGCCAGCAGCATTGTTAGTGTGAGCTGTGTGTGTGTGTCGTCCAGGGCGACGGACCTGTCGGATCTGGAGTACCTGGATGAGGAGTTCCACCAGTCTCTGCAGTGGATGAAAGACAACGACATAACCGACATCCTGGACCTCACATTCACTGTGAATGAGGAGGTCTTTGGCCAGGTGAGTGTGTGTTAGGACGTGTGACAGCATGACTCCCTTAAGAAATGAGGTGGTGTCCAAGGTCAGTCCTCAAGGGCCGCTATCTTGCAGTTTTTGAACGCTTTTTAACCAGCATCAGCTTAATGAGTCAGCATGCTTGGGTATCACAGGAAGGTAAGTTGTTGAGGTGAGCCACTTGATTTATATCATGTGTGTTGGAGCAGAGACACAACTAAAACCCTCCAGTACTGCGGCCCTTGAGGACTGGAGCTGGACACCCCTGGTTTAAACTCATCATGTGGTAAATGTAACGCTGCTGCCGTTCCATCTAGAAGCAAAAGGAATTATTGTGGTCTGGACTTTAAGTTGAACACCCCCAGACCCCCTGGCAGCATCTTCAGGTATGAAAGGATGGATGAGGTGATGGAGAGATCTGAAAGTTCTCTAAATGGTTCCATGACGAGGTAAAAACAAGTTGAGATGGGTAAAGGATGAATGATGAAGAGAATGATGAAAGGATGGATTGAGGAGAGAAGAATGGATAGGGGACGGAGGGAGGATATGGATGGATGAGGGAAGAGGAGGAAAGATAAATCTATGGAACGGGTGAGAAAATGAGAGGAGTGGAGAGATGAATATGGTTGTGTGGCTGTGGTCAGCTGTAACTTGAGATCTTGCTGGTATTTTTCCAGCGAGATTTGTTGTAAAACTGGGAGCAGACGTGGAACGAATGTTGTTTACGAAGGAGTGAAACATGTTTCCAGCTGATTGGAGTCTGTGGTTTCCTGTTTGCAGGTGACGGAGCGAGAGCTGAAGTCAGGTGGCTCCAACCTGCAGGTGACGGAGAAGAACAAGAAGGATTACATCGAGCGAATGGCCAAGTGGAGGGTGGAGAGAGGAGTGGTGCAGCAGACCGAAGCGCTGGTCAGAGGCTTCTATGAGGTCAGGGTTTCACAATTTCACCCGTTTGTAAACCATGTGGCCGTTTGCAGAGAAGCTTCACATCCTTTCTCCTGGACAGGTGGTGGACTCCAGGCTGGTGTCGGTGTTTGATGCGCGGGAGCTGGAGCTGGTCATCGCGGGGACTGTGGAGATTGACCTCAGCGACTGGAGGAGCAACACAGAGTACAGAGGAGGTGTGTTAACATCTGTTACTCTGGTATAACTATGTTTTTAGTTTACAGACACAAGATCAGGCTCAACCTGAGCATCTGGGTCGCAGCATCAGGAAAGCCTGAAAAATGTCCTTTTATTTCCAGAAAGTTTGTTTTTGCTTATATTTTTATGTCACATGAAGATTGTTCTGCTGCAGGTTACCACGATGGCCACATAGTGATGCGGTGGTTCTGGGCAGCTGTGGAGAGGTTCAACAATGAGCAGCGCCTCCGGCTGCTGCAGTTCGTCACGGGGACGTCCAGCGTTCCCTATGAAGGTTTTGCTGCTCTGCGAGGATCTAATGGCCTTCGACGCTTCTGCATCGAGAAGTGGGGCAAAGTCACATCACTACCCAGGTAACTGGTCTGACCTGCAACCACAATTCCAAATGGCTAGTACACTGCGTAAAATGCCAATAAAAACAGGTGCAGCGATTCTCTATTCTCAGAACCCCATATTTTGATCCCCGTAGAAGAAAAACAGCATATCACATGATGAAACTGGCTCTTCCAGAACTCTTTTCCATGCTGTTGTGAGGGATGCAGAATGTAGTTCAGTATTTTGTTTTGCATAAATCTGCAAGGCTGGATGGGAACAGATGTTGCTCTAAAACAGGGATATCAAACTCCGGTCCTTGATGCCCGCTGTCCTGCAGGTTATCGTAATTTTACTGCTCCAACAAACCAGATTTAAATCAAATGGCTCCAACTGCTTGTTGTCAGGCTCTGCACAAAGACTCATTCATTTCGGTCAGGTTTGTTGAAGCAGGGAATAATCTAAAACTTGTAGGACACCACCCGTCGAAGAGTTTAACAACCGTGCTCTAAAGCTTCTATGTAAGTGATCCTTGAGGCCTGGTTTCCTGCAGGTCTTCCTGTTGCAATACCCCTGACTTAAATCAAGTAATTTCCAGGTTTGACATCAAGCTCTGCACAAGTCTTGAGTCTGAGTCTGGATTGAGGATCCTTGCTCTATGTGCTTGGCTGCAACACATCTCAAAAGATCTGCAGGATCACATCACAACTAATTACGTTAATTGGTCAGTAACATGAAATGATCATATCAGAGTCTCTCAGATGGAAAGATGAGCTGCATTTTTGAACAGTTTCAGAAAAATACTTGTTTTGTATATTGTGTATCATATGTAACGCTCTATTAGGGCTAAGGATCTAACTACTGCCGATGGTAAGAGATGTTAATTAAAGGCAACTAGAAGTAAGTCCAACTACGGAGCCAAGGTGTATGAAAAAAGACAGAACACAAATTATATCCCAAAAACATGTATATTCAAGTGCTATATGAAATATAGAATAGTCCAGTATCAAAACATAGACACAGTAAGTGTTATATTGATATATATATTCATTATTTATGTTAATATTTGCTATAGGTAATCAGGTATAATTAATAAAGACAAACACAATAAACAATAATAATAGTTAAGAGAGTTCTTATTCCTCAAGGTATTTTTAGGTTGAGGTTTTTGAGGCAGACCACGTGAGGGAAAACAGTCCAGTCCAACGAAGTGTGGGCTGTTTGGTAGCTCGCCAAGTTCATGAGGTATTCCAAATTCTGAAAAAAATGTAACCGGAGAGTTGCAGGTTATGACAGGCAAGTACGAGTCACCGCTGCGCTGTCATCAATGGGATTTCAGTTTAAATTCAAGATGCCATCAGCAGGAGCAGCAACCAGGAAGCAGCTAGTGCTGCATTAAGACCAGACATGATTCTCTATTGGAAATCACTGCATGGACTCAGGAAAATTTCCAGAAATCAGTGTCTGTGAACACAGTTCACCCTGAAATCTACAAATGCAGGTTAAAGCTCCATCATGCAAATAAGATCCCATATGTGAACAGGATCCAGAAACAAAGCCGTCTTCTTTGGACTAAAGCTCTGAGGCAAAGTGGAAAACTGTTCTGTGGTCAGATGGATGAAAATGTAAAATAATTTTTAGAAAGCATGGAGAGCGTGTCCTGCAGACTGAAGAAGAGAGGGAGCATCCAGCTGGTTATCAGTGGACAGGCGAACAGCTGCATCTCGGATGGTATGGGGCTGCATTAGTGCCTGCGCTGAAAAGTACATGGAGGTTTTAGAGCAACATCTGCTCCCATCCAGACGTCTCTTTCAGAAAAAGCCTTGCATATTTCAGCAAGACAATTTTAAACCACATCCTGCATCCGGCTGCTGATCTGGCCTGCCTGCAGCTTCATTCATTTAGTCCAATTTTATTCACACATGAAAAAAGATAATCTCTTCTCGTAGTTATCTGTTTTTATCTTCGTTGGATGTAAAGACCAGATTTAGTTAAAACATCCACTGGCAAAAGTGAGACTGAAGTATTTCTGTACAGTAACCGAAGGCTTTGTGCTGTGACTGTTGTTCATTTGACATCAAACGTGGTTACGCTAGAACCGTTGGAAGGCTTTGACATTGTTCATATCACGCACCAGCTCAGCAAAAGAGCTATTCTGGTCTTCTCTTTCCTCTGCAGACGGTAGATGCAACGTTCTACAAAGCGTATTCCTCTGACCTCAGTGTCAGGCATTCATTTGGTGAACAGCAGTTAAATAAGAGCATGCTCAGCAGAAACGGAGAGCAGGCTCTGGTTTCACTGCAGAGTTTGGAGGCTCCACATGGAAAATCCATGTTCCTGACAGAATCTGATGCATCTCTGGATATTTTACCCATTCTGTCTGATAGTAGGGGCTCTAAATTAAATATTTTGTTTTCTGTTTTTAATCACCAGAAAGTGTAGCTGGTAAAAACCTAAAATTACTAACCAATCAAAATTTCCATTAGACTCATTTAGATAATCCAGATTATAAACGCAACTCGATGTATTTAATCATGCATCTTTCTTTGATGATGCTTTTTTATAAAAATGCAAACAACAGCAACATTAATTGTACTGTTTTCCAGAAATTATCCTTTAACACCTGGTGTGTCGTATTTGATAACATCTGCTTTCTGAGACCTATTGTATCACCATATGGTACAATATTTGGACTTAATCAAATTACAAGCCTTTCTTTTCTGTTATCTTGTGATGTCACACCAAGCAAAGTGTCAGCTTTAGCTTTCACATCTCAATCAAGCTGGAACAGCAGCAAGAAAAGGAGTACTTGACAACTAATGTATCGTAGACGGACGGACAGGTTTGTCAGTCTTCTGCGTCGGTTATGCGTGTAATTTGGTCCGTTTTCAGAGAGCTTAGCTATCTGTCGCAGGGGCAGTGCTGAGCAGAATAGCTGACATGCAACCAGCAAAAGAAACATACCAGAGAAGAAGAAGAGGGTCAGGAAGGGAACAAAAAAGTAGATGAAGAATGAAGTTGAAGACAACAACTATAGAAATTGCAGGAGCTTTGGAAGAAAGACTATATGCAAGTGTTTAGGGAGTGTTGGGTGGATGAAAACAACTTTACACCGATGCATTACCGCCGCCAAGCGGTGTCTGAAACTGACGTCGGCTCGCGGGAGTGAACTCTGAACTTAGCACTGCCCACTGGTGGAGGGATTGACTTAACAACCATGGCAACGCAAAAGACACATGCAAGTATGAGGACAACGTGGCTATCTGAGTAGCCTGAGTCAGGACTGAGGATCCCTGCTCTTTGTTTTTGGCCAGCAACACATATATTAAAGAAGTTGGAACAGCAGCAAGAAAAGGCTGGAAAAGCAATTGGTACAAATCAAAACATCTGAACGGGCATTTGACAACTAATTAGGTGAACTGGCAACAGGTCAGTAACATGACTGGATGAGAGAGTCACGAATTTGAGACAAGCTGGGTCTAAAATTATGGAACAGTTTTGGAAAAAGAAGTTAAATGAAAGGAGATGCCACACAATAGTAAACATCCTTGACCTTCATTACAGATGTGTTTCTGCCATCAAATTCATAATGAGCTCATATTTTCCATGAAATGATAAAATGTCTCAGTTTCAGCATCTGATATGTTGTTTATGTTCTACTGGGAATGAAATATGGGTTGATGAAGTTTACATTTCTCAAATCAAATCAAATCAAGTTTATTTGTATAGCCCTATATCACAACAGTTGTCTCAGAGGACTTTACAGAAAGAGGTGTAAATAAACAGAGTCAGTAATAAACAACATGAATGTACAGGTAAAGAACACACAAGTAAAAGGACTGTCCCAGCACATCCCCTGTCCTTAGACCCTCCATCGCGGTAAGGAAAAACTC
>JBAMHW010000020.1:24871305-24885838 GCA_037177495.1 Rhadinocentrus ornatus | reverse complement strand
GGACACGCTGGATGGACTACATCTCTCGGCTGGCCTGGGAACACCTCGGGATCCCTCCGGATGAGCTGGTGAATGTGACAGAGGAGAGGAAAGTCTGGGCTTCCCTGCTTAGGCAGCTGCCCCCGCGACCCAACTCCGGATAAGCGGCAGATAATGGATGGATGGAAGTTCAGACTACACTGCTATCAGTCTAGATATTGATACCTATTGATTGTTGATTTGCTACCACAGTAAAGTAAATGATGCATCACATTTAGTGTTTGGCATGATCAAACACCAGGGACTATTGAGAACCAGTGGAGCTGTGGAGGTCAGGGGTCCCCCAAAATTGAATTCTGTCATTATTATTGTTAGTCATTTATTTTAGTTACATGGTCTTGTTATTATTATTGTTAAATTGTGGTACTGTATGTCATAATCAAAATAAAGTTGCCTACAATACTTTTACCAAAGCTAACGAAATACCTTAGTAAAAATAAAACAATAAAAACAACAGCAAAAACTACGAAAACAAAGTAAAAGGTTTTTAAATAAAAAGTACATAATTGAATAGTTAAGTATAATAAATGAAACAGTTAAAATGATAATAAAATAAAATGAAAATCTAAATTTCAGTTCTGAGTTTTAAGCTCAAGGTCTTAACTCTGCAGTCCTGTGGTTTTCCGTGATGCTGTTCCACAGACAAGGGTCGTATTGATGGAACAAGGCCCCATCATATGTTTTGGTTCTGTATCCAGCTACAAGTCGGCTCACAAGCAGCAGCAAATGCAGCTTGAAGCAGGTTACTTCTCTTATTGTTGCAGCAGCAGTCATGTTTCTAATGCAGACACATTTTAGGTATAATCCTGTCAAATATTCACAACAATACTTACAGTATTTATATCAGACAGGCAAGGCCTGTTCATCCACAATGTTTTTCTCCAAAAATAAAAGAAATGAAAATATATTTTACTATTACGATAACTGTCCAAACCTTTAAAACAAGAAGACAATGTGACTTTTACTTTGTACACAGACACCCAAGTTACATTTGAATGCAGCATTGTGACATATTTGACCTCATTAAGACTACTGACAGATTAATAAGTATTTAGTTACTAATTAGTTATTTATTTTATTGTGTGTTTCTAATCTGAAACGTCTGTTGTAAGGAGAATGAGGGTGGGTAGGCTTGGCTGGTGAAATATTTACAATAAGTAATTGAACATGTGGACCATGAGTGACCGCTGGAGGATGTAAACCGACTCACATGTGGCTCCACTGTCGCCGCCTCCCATTGGCCAGCCCGCCTGTCAATCACCGCAGGTGACGGTTATAGGAGCCGCCCCCAGCGACTCGAGCAGCGCGAGGAGAGTCGAAGCTGCAGAGGACAAAGTTTGCTCAGAGTAACTGGATCAAAATGAGCCGTTTATTTCACTTATTTTATAGAAAATTAGACTGGTTAAATCGTTTTAACAACCATGCTGCTGAACAGTGATACTTTTCTGTCGCTTTCCGTCACCAGTAGTCTCTTTGAGCTGTGGAAACTACGACGTTAATCTGCGGTAATTTTTGGGGAAAAAAATCAAATATATATAAACAAGTTTAACAGCCGCTCTTGTTAAACAGCGCCATGATCCCTGAATGTCCAACTACCGGGGACACCAGAAGCAGAACCCGCTTCCAGCACAGTCCAGCAGGCGAACCGAGCCAGGGTCGAGTCAGCGGCTTGTTGTCCGAAATCAAAACCTCCATCAACAACGAACCGTTCACCGACCACTACACCATCATCCCCGGGAAAGAGCTGGGCAGGTAAGAAAGTAGTACAGACGTCGGGACTGTAAGTTTTTTTTTAATTGTATGTTTAGTTCCGTTCCCCCGCTGGTTCTGGTAACAGATGTGGGTCTGGTTTAGCTGGCAGGACGCAGATCGCTCTGACAGCCAAGGAGGCTTATCCGCAAGGATTTGCGCCCGTTAGATGGTGAGCGTCAGCCAGCATGCTCAGTCTGCGGGAATCCTCGTGTCATTAAAAACGTTCAGTATTGGTAAAAAGTGGATGCTGGAAGGATTAAACACATATACATTAATAGGTAGGAAAACTTACTGGTGTGTCAGGTCAGCAAAGTCAATTCTAGCCCTAGAATAACACGAATATGAGCTTTTTTTTTTAAATGGAAAAGCTAATATTTAACATGACTTTTTGAAGTTTATTTATTAAAGGACACTCCTTCCTCTATAGGCTCAACTGATCTCTGATATATTCCTGTGTAAGATCTTTGTCTTATTCCAGGTACAAACTTGGTGAAAGAATCAGAGGTTTACAGCCATGACGAGAGTCACAACAAGGGCTACGCGTGCGTGTGTGTGTGTGTGTGTTGTGTACGGCTTTGAATCGCATGACTTGACATTGTGACTGAGATTAGCTGCCACAGAACAACATGAGAGGTTACATTAATCTGCAGTACCACTCAGACCTGCAGGGTGCAGATCATGTGTCCAAGTCCACCAGAGGTGTCTATCATCCAATCAGAGTAAAGATGCATTTTTTATGCTTTAATCCATTCACCATTTTTCTAACATACCTCCACATCACCATATGATAAATGAGCATCAACACCTTAAAGTGTTTTTCTTCCTATTTTTTATCTTCAATATATAAATAATGATACATGTTTTGTCGTTATGTGGATATTAGTTATCATGCTAACTAGTTTTAACACAACATGAACCCTTAGACAAACTAGTCTTCGGCCCACCGTTTTATTTATTTATTCTTTTTTTAATGTAAAAATGCATGTAGAAGCTGAACCCTTTTAATCCCAGTCAACATCAAGACATTACTTTTTCAGGACAGCCTCAGTTGAGGCTAAAATGATGTAAAATAAATGTGTTAATAGATTTAGCGGAAAGAAGGCCAGGTTTTCTGACTCTGGAAATATCTGTGTTTATGTAAAATAGGTTTGGTTGACAGACGGTGATCAATCCCAATCGTTTCTTCCTGGTAGGCTGAAAGCAGCCCAGCCGTTGCAGGAAGGATGGATGGATGAGAAAATGTGCAAGTTATTTATACGTGTTAAGTAATAAGTCAATGTCACTGCCATTTTTTTAAAGCATGTGTATTTAGTTAGACGAGTGTGTTGCAGGTATATTCCCGAGATTTATGATGAAGGTTCAACAGTCTTTATTCTGCCGGATAAACAGAAGATGATGTAAGAAGTCATTGGGAGTTCCTACGGAGAGATGGGTATAAGAGAGTTTAGATAAAACTCAGTTACCAGCTTCTTGTTGTACATTGCAGTTAAATTACGACTTTGTGGAGGTTATGTTTGTCTTTTTATTTACAAGTTTATTTAATAGGGACAAATGCATAAAGCGTTGCCTCATAAAATGATACAAAGTAGATGCCATGCAAACAGGTTTCTAGCCAAGGCTAATTTGTAACCTTTGTCTGTCTGTCTGTTAGCAACATAACACAAAAAGTAATGGACAGATTTTGGTGAAATTTTCAGGAAATCTCTGAAATGGAATAAGGATCAACTAATTAAATTTAGGGGTGATCCAGATCACTGCCTGGATCCAGTCATTGTCTTTTAACTCTGGAACCACCAACATTCCAATACCCCCTAGAACCGCCAGAGGAGGTCAGTTTGACACTGTGCAGTATCACAGAGATAAAGGTGGCATTTACAGAGCTAACGCTGGATTTCAGTTCAATAATGAACGCATGCTGGGTCACTCTGGCATCGATGCAGCTGCGGTAGAAGAAGTGCAAGATGCAGAATGCTGCCTCGGCATCTTATCAAGGTCTACGTCTAGCTTGGTCCTATTGTTGTAAAAGAAGCTGATCATTGCCTCCACACCCTAGTCTTCCTAATTCATTTGTTTGAGCATAGCTGAAGCTTATTCTGCATTCATTCTTCTTCTGTTCATTTTTTTTATGTTTCCTTGTGTGGCGTCTGTCTGTCTGTCTGTCTGTCTGTCTGTTAGCAACATAATTAAAATAGCAATGAACTGATTTTGATTAAATGTTCACAAAGTGTTAGAAATGGAATAAAGGAGCAAGTTTGCATCCAGGAATGTTTTTAAGGATTCTTTCTTATGAGGAAGTAGGGATAATTTAGCCATTAGAGCTTCTAAGTCTTCAGATAAAGCCCAGAATCATTGGCAAAATAAATAAAGATTACAAGATGACCTCATGGTAGATGTTTTAATACGACATTCGGATTATGAGGATATTCTGGATCTGGTGATCCAGAAAGTTCAAATATAAGGGGTACTAGGTGGGCTGACATTGAGGGTTTTTCTCAGGTGAGTGACCCTACAGCTTGGCGGAGGTCTGTGCTCTGAGTGCTTGTAGTATTGAGTTTTAGCTGTGGCAACAAAAGCACAATATTCTTAGAAATGTATCTAATGGTTTAGAAAAGAAGCACAAAACAGTCCCTCCAACAAAGTTCAGTAGTGGTGCTTTAAATCCGGTGGAAGATTCTTCATGTAGCTGATGTCTTTAACGTATTGAAAGCTGTGTAATCATAACCTTCCTTCACCCCGCTGTTTACCATGGTGGGAACACCTCTTCCTGTTCAAAGACCCTGTACTGTCTTCAACATTTACTTCAGAGTTGTTGGCTGCAGTGAAGTTTGACTTTCTGAAATTATGCTTATCAGTAAATCATTGGTTAGTTTCTGGCTGTTGATGGAAACTGCAATCAGATGCATTTATGGGACATTGCAGCACACGCAGAGATGAGTATTTAAACAGGATCCAAGAACGACCCACAGAATGGAGCTGTCCTGGCTGAATGCCCAACATCACCATGTTGCTATACGATCTGCAGCTTTAATATTTTTACTTTTAGAGTTTTGATTCGTTTGGGATGAACTTACCATAAAGTTTATTGTGAAAAACAAAAATTTAAAACATTTGGATTTCACCACGGCTCTTGCTTAGCATTTTAGTCTGCTCACCTCAGACTTCTAACAGTGGCCCTTAATTGTTACACACAGTCCGGTGTTTCTGTGTAACACTTAAGTAAATTTTAGAAATAAAAAATCAAATCCTTTTATCTAGTTAATTATGGATATAGCTGTTTTTTATATCAGTGTTCAGTAGGTGACAATCAAACCTTGCACTAAACGCAAGGAAATTTGCGTTTGGCAGATGTTTGTCCCTGCTAATTCTACCAGCTGGTGTGTTACTTTAAACCTTTACAACAGGATGGTGCTTTTGTAGAATGAGCAACACAGCTAAACACGTGAAGAATACGTGCCAAGGTGGCACCTCTTCCTCATGCTGGTCACCAGTCTGGTCACATTTAGCTGTGGGATGACATCCCATTCCTCCACCAGGAGTTGTTGGAGGTTAACCAGCAAGGTTGTGTTGGTCACAGATGGAACAGACTACAGAACGTCTACCTGGACTTAGGAGGCTTCTTTTTGTAAACTACATTTAAAAAATGGTTTTGGACATTTCCTCTTGTGCAGAGAATTTAGAAACACGGGAATCAGCTCCCGTTTGCTACTGTTTGTAAAATGAATAATACTGGAACAGTGGAAAAAAGAAATAAGACCAGGCATCTGGAAATAAATAGTTTCTTCTACAGACCAATGCACACCAGCGACTATAAAAGGAATTGATCTCACGCTGAGTGTGTGTGTGTGTGAACAGTGAAACGATCCTTCATAAAGACTGTTCTGTTTTTCTCACGCTAAAACGTGACGTTAATAAATGCATGTTAACTCATCATGCTGTACACAGTATAAGATTTCATTTCAATGTTTTTTTGGGTAAATATTACCTCCATTTAACCAGTTACTCCTGGTTATCCTACGAAAAGGAAGAACTCTACCGCTGCCATTCTTTCCCACCCTGGCACACCGCTTCTGAAACTCAACATCTGCGTGTTGGGAAACTTCGTTTCTTTGTTTTCATTCCACACATCTGCTCTGCTGATGTGGTTCAGACTAGGGCTGTGATATTAATCGAATTTTAATCATAATTACTATCTGGGTTTTCAACGATCATAAAAATGAAATGGTCCTATTATTTTGCTCCTTCACAGTTTGCTCTTGTGCTGTTTGCTGCTGGCATTGCAGCGCTCTGCTGCAGACTCCTCCCACTGCTGCAGACTCCTCCCACAGTCCCAGCCGCTCTGGTTTAATTCAACTCCAGATGCAAACACCTCTCAAGTTATGGGCTGGACACACGGGAGAAGATGTCGCTTTTTCTCTATTCATTTTCTACGGAACTTGCACAATGAGGCGGAAATCGCTGCCCTCCTCCAGCCAAGCGACAGGCGACGTTCGTGCATGTGAAATGTTGCGCTCGTTCACGTAGACGTGCACACGGGGGCTTATGACGCGACACAAGAATATAGAAAAATGTTCCGTTTTTGTGAGTCATGACTAAATAATCCACCAGCTCCCAGAGACGGAGAGATAAACGTTATAAACAAACACAACTTGTTTTCTCGCCATCGACCAGCGCTCAGTGAACACAGTGAACAACCCGGATTTAAGAAACTCATTAACATTTTGGACAAACGACGTCACTGCCATCTCGTCACTATTTTAACCGTGTCTCTTCCTGCCTTGTATGATGAGGGTCATGAGGGTGTTGTGAAGGACGTGGTTACAGTCCAATGTTTCTCCACCGCTATGGACCTGTGGTCAAGCCGCACCATAGAGCCGAATATGACGCAGATTTCAACGTGAAAACGAAAAGTCTCCAGTCTCATTGATTCCAGATCACATCTGGCAGAACGTAGCTGCTGCTGGTCTGAGACAAACAATAGCTACTGGAACCTGGTGGAAAGAAACTAGTCTGGATTACCACAGACAACGCTTAAAATGACCCCCCCTTCCCAATGGCTTTTTAACTTTTTTTTCCCCTTTAAGGCTCTTTTTCTTTCTCTAATCGTGTTAGATAATCGAGATCTCCATTTCAATCAAAATAATCGTGATTATCTTTTTTTCCCAGAATGGAGCCGCTCTAGTCCAGACATCAAGAAATGGTGACATCCTTAAATTCACCACTCGCTCCAGAATCTCATTAATGAGTTGATGCCATTTATGTGACCATTACTGTGACTGTTACACACCTGGCAGCAGCTGAGTGATTGTCTACAGAATAATATTGCAGGGGATTTTCTTGGACACTGTCCACATGTTTAGCTGTGTTGCTCAGTCCACAGGAGCATGGTCCTTACAAGTTAGACCTTATTGTGAATGAGTTTACAAGATGACAACGCCTGTCCTAACAAGTTTTAGATCCTGTCCACCTGGGACCTCGTACAACTCCTCAGACCAGAACAGTTTTTTCTCTTCAGTCAGTACGTCAATGAGGATTTGAGTGGCACGTTGTTGTGGTTAATCAGTGAAACCCAGATGAAGGAGTTGCCGCTCCTTTGCCGTACCTCATGTGTTGATTGCATTGTTGACTCCGATCCAGTTCCCTTGTTCAGCTTTCTGAACTCGCATGTGGAATTCCATTCATGAAGCCTTCGCAGATTAAAAGCTTTGCCCTAAACCAGGCTTTGTCTGCCTTTTTTATTTTTTATTTTCTGGACTGACTATAAATATGTTATAAATAATTTAAAGAATCCTTTATCTGTTAAATAAGCTGAAACTGGTGTCAGCTTCCATTCCTCCCTGTGGTTTGTGTCTGCTGGGAAAATCTAAGGCACGATTACAGAAGTAGCATGCAGTTTCTGCCTGCAGCACGGCGTTCTAGCAGCTTGTCAACATAAGGTATGAAGTGTGATGTGCATGGTGAGCAGTTTCCTGACTTGGGTGTGGATGAATGCCTCTCTGCCCAGTTGGCCTCCCAACATTCCTCCTCTGAGGGGAAAATCCCTGCTTATGTGGACACAAGCCGTGTCACCGGCACAAACCATATGATCCACATTCAAGCTGCACTTAGACGCTAGTTTGATGATTCAACTTTCTGATCAGAGATGAAGGTGATGAAGGAGAAACTCGTATGTTAAACATGTATTTGTAGACCAAGCAGTTTAAATCACATACAGACAGATGTTGGCTGGAGCAGCAGTGATGCATTCACGTTTCCAACCGCAGCAACAATCGCATCCATGGGAATTTATATTATTGCTATTTAATTGTGATCACTTGACTGCAGAAACATTGCAGGGATTTGGTTATTTGTGTTTTTCCTTCCTTTTGAGCAGCCTGTTCCTTCTTTCTAACTGTCTTTTCTTTAACAGAAATAACTGTCGGTGCCACATCCTGCTGTCCACTTATTTCATTTTGACCTCTTTTCCATATTAATTTCCTTTACTTACAAGATTTGCAAAGGTTTTCCTTCGGTGTTTCCCAAACCAGTTTCAAATCCCACAAACAACATTACAATGGCCGTGTGATTCCATAACGTTTGATATGATGCAACGTTAATATCTGGCTGGCTGCAGCAGCAGACGGCTTGAGCTAACCCAGTGTGGTGAATCCTCCAGCTCCACAGCTTAATGATCTGCCAAGCAGGCATGACCCATACTTCTCCTGTACAATATCACACAGGGAACGTACTGATCCACACAGGTCTTATTTGGGTCCACTATCATACAGGTTTTCATTTATTTGCTTAAACTTTGTTTACACATTAAAGGCAAAATAAGTAGCAATGACACCTAGTGTTTCAAAACAAAACTGCAGTCGAAAGAGAAGAATACAGAGAGCGTTAAGGACAAACACACTATTCACTTGGCCGAAACATCATTGCTGCAGGTTCTTTTACCGACATAAAATACCAAACGCTGCCTGTTGTTGCAACTTGGGGAGAAGTAGAGATAGATTGTTTAAAGGGACGCTTCTTTTTATCCCTCGCAATAAATGAGAATATTTAAAATTATTTTTACTGAAAAATTCCTCATTATTTAGCCTTTAATAAAAATACTAAATTTGGATCTGTATGGGAACCAGTGACTGCACCTGTATTGGCATGTAGTGTTTTTTTCTATTCATTTTATTGGATGAGAATCAACCTATTGCTTAGCAGTAATTTAAAAGTTTCTGTTCAACTACACAAACTGGTCACGTCTTTCACAAAGGGGCTGAGGAGATTAAGATAATACCCTTTAATACATCTCTACAGTGGGAGCCCCATATGGTCCCCAGCCAAGCTCCTTTTAGTGTCTACAACAATGGTCACCTAATTCCATATGGTTAAGACCTAAAGCTTTTGCTTCGGTCACTCTTCGTGACATACACGGACCCTCACTTATTAGCCCATATGGTGCTTGTAAGAGCTTTAAGGACCGGGATATACTTGCTGTGTATGCAAACGTGCACATCAACGTTCTGCACCATCTGTGTATATACTTGCTGTGTATATCCCAACTGTTAAGGCACGAGTCACTATATTTATAACTGGAATGATACCCTCAGCGCTATACAGTATATATCACATTCACCCACTGATGGAGGAAGCTGCCATGCAAGGCGCTCAACCACGACCCATCAGGAGCAATTTTGGAGTTGGGTGTCTTGCTTAGGGACACCTGGACATGAAGACGATGGAACCAGCAACCTGCAGGCTACAAGATGACCACTCTACCCACTGAGCCACATCGCCATGCAATAGAAGAAAATCTCATAATGCTGGTAGTTGCGAAGCTCTCTTCTAAACCATCCGCCACGACCTACATGTATAGCTGTTTCACTCATGCCACAAAAGCATGATCAGTAAGTTGGATTTACACTCTTGCGGCGTCTGCGTAAAGTAGGTTATGGCACCACTGCTGGAACGGGTACTTGAAGGCTTGATGCACACCCCTTCTAGACCTGACGTGAAACCCTGCTTGCATCACGGTTATGCCGAGGTAGTCCCTTGTGATTGGTCAGTTTGTGATTACGTGTTTCCCGATTACTGGAGCTTCTCATTGGATATGTGCAGTAACTGCAGTAGAGCAACTGCACACAACGCCGTCACTAAGGCTGGGTATCGTCACTAATTTCCCAATTCGATTTGATTCACAACAGGCCATTTCTTTTTTAAAAAAATTATTTTAACTCTTCCTTAGCAAACAGAATGATGGTCTGGTGGCTGTGTTGTGCCGAACAAATTTGCTTTGCCAAGAGGAGCTTTATGGGTGTAAGGCTCCTCTTCACAATCTCATTTATTATTTCTATATTTATTTACAAATATTGTTTTATCTTATTTATTTGGATTTATGGAATTTGTGTCATCTTGCTGGACCTGACTGGAGGGGACAAGAAAAAATTCAGAAAAATAGTCCATCTTACAAATAATCTTCCATAGTTTACTTGTAAAAAAGAAAGTGTTAATTTTGCCCTACAACCTCAACTTAGCGATTTAAAAGTTCCTGAATCTGCTGCTGCAAGTCACAAAGCTGCTCTCGCGAGTCACAGCGCGATGATACTGTAGTCTAACTTTTGACACATTCCTTGCGAGATATTTGTGCCAAAACTAACTTGTGTCTGAAGATGTGAGAGCAGAGGAGGGGGGTTAACCAATGTGGGTCATCGACTGGATGAGACTGGCCATGAGACTGGAGACATTTCATTTGCACGTTGAACTCTGCATCATTTATGGCTCTATGGTGCGGCTTGACCGGAGCGGTGGCGAAACATTGGACTGTAGCCATGTACTTCACAGCACCCAGACGACACTCATCATACAGGGCAAAGAGGGACACGCGGTTAAAATAGTGACGAGATGCAGTGATGCTGTTTGTCCAAAGTGTTGATGAGTTTCTTAAATCCGGGTTGTTCACTGAGTTAACTGAGCGCTGGTCTTTGGTGAGAAAACAAGTTATGTTTGTTTATAACGTTTGTCATCTCTCTGTCTCTGGGAGCTGGTGCGTTATTTAGTCGCGAATAGGGCTGGGTGATATATCGGATATACTCCGTGTATCCCGAAAAGTTTTACGTGCGATATATAAAATGCCCATATTGCGAACATCAAGTACAAACTGACACGGCAGCGTTTTAGGCATCTACGTGGGGTTTTCTTTGCAACTTAGCTCTCACTCACAGCAGACAGCTCACTCCCCTGCCCATGTTTCATGAGAGACAGGAAGAAGCATGGAGACCTGCAGTATACAGGTAGCTATTTAGCTAGTTTACGAGCATTAAAAGATGGAAGCTAAATGCAAGACGTTTATTTTAAGCAGTAATTTACGACAGAAATGACGACAATGACGAGGAGACTGATTGTTCAGGTGTTCGTGTTTCCCAATAGACAAGAAGTACTGGAGCAGGAAACTCCTCCAGCTGCTCTTATTATTAAATAAGAGCTGATCTCAAACCAGATATTTTTGTCTGTTTTTATAAGTGGTAAATGCAACAATTTCTAACGTGCGCTCTCTCTGCTGGTGTGAGTGTAGCTCACCTGTGTGTGCACGCAGCACGGCTTGTCAGACATGCCGCGATGTAATTACACGTCAACATGAGAATAAAATAAATTAAACCAGGCGGTTTAGTTTTTATAATAAAAGGAAAAAATATAAACCTGTTCTAGAGGAAAGGGAATCTTAGATTTGTCATGCCTGCCCCTCCTCCACCAGTACACTCATCTTCACCCGACTACTGATCACCGGTCCTAAGACTACACTACCCAGGATTGCTCTGTTCCCATCACATCAGACTTCACATACCTCTTCGCCTCATCGGCCTGATGAGTCACACCTGGTCTTCTGTCTACTTAAGCCTCCAGTACACCTCAGACCATTGTATGGTATAGTTTCTACTCCCATTAGATGAGCTAGAATAAAACCTTTCTCATAGTGATGCCTGCGGCTGTGTCCGCCTTTCAGACGATCCAACCTTACAAGATTACTTCTGCTGTGATCTGGTGCAGAATTAAAATAACCTAAATAATAAAATAAGAGAATATTTTAATATAAAAAGTATATCTTATTGTAAATATTTTTTGAGAATTATAAAAAATAAAATTGATCTTTTAGGTTTGGTGGGAGTTGCTGTTGGGAGGTTGGGGTGCCCCTCTGATATAATAGTCGGGGGAACACTGGGTTTATTTTAGTGTGAGTGTAGGTTTCTGGTTCAAAATAAAAGTTTGTTAAAAGTAAAAAGTTACAAAAAAGATAAATTTCACTGAGTTTACTTAAACCCTACTGGTGTCTTTATGCATAATAATCTTGAATTCAATATTTACAGTGTTTTAGAGGAGATTTTTTAAACGTGGGGATTTATATCGTTAACATTTTTCTATTTCCTTGTGTCACGTAAGCCCTCGTGTACGTGAACGAGTGCAACATTTCACATGCACGAAGGTCGCCTGTCGCTTGGCTGGAGGAGGGCAGCCCATAACCTGAGAGGTGTTTGCATCTTGAGTTAAATTAAACCAAAGTGGCTGGGACTGTGGGAGGAGTCTGCAGCAGTGGGAGGGGTCTGCAGCAGAGCGCTGCAATGCCAGTGGCGCTTGATTTTCAACTTAAAACAGCACAAGAGTAAACTGTGATAATAATCGGACCATTTCATTTTTATGATCGTTGAAAACCCAGATCGTAATTGTGATTAAAATTCGATTAATCGCTCAGCCCTAGCTCCCGGTGTGAATTGACCTGATGGTTCAGGTCGCTCTGATGGTTCAGGTTCAGTCTGATGGTTCAAGTCGCTCTGATGGTTCAGGTTCAGTCTGATGGTTCAAGTCGCTCTGATGGTTCAGGGTCAGTCTGATGGTTCAGAATTGCTCTGATGATTCAGGGTCAGTCTGATGGTTCAAGTCGCTCTGATTGTTCAGGTTCAGTCTGATGGTTCAAGTCGCTCTGATTGTTCAGGTTCAGTCTGATGGTTCAAGTCGCTCTGATGGTTCAGGGTCAGTCTGATGGTTCAGAATCGCTCTGATGGTTCAGGGTCAAATCTGATGGTTCAGGGTCAGTCTGATGGTTCAGGGTTAGTCTGATGGTTCAGGGTCAGTCTGATGGTTCAGGGTTAGTCTGATGGTTCAGGGTCAGTCTGATGGTTCAGGGTCAGTCTGATGGTTCAGGGTTAGTCTGATGGTTCAGGGTTATGTAGGCTGTGCAGAGAGACCTGAGCTGTAAAGTGACCTCAACCTCATCATTATATTACACCGTTAATACTGTTCTCTGTGTTCAAGAGAACAGTGCAATTCAAGGGGGAAAACATTTTCAAAACAACCAAAGAACCACTTGATTCTCACAAAAAAGAGCATTACCCTGGTACTACTGGAAAATAACACACAAATTAAATGACCTTAGTACAAGAGCAAAACATGTTTTTACATGAAGAAATTAACTTAATACTTGATAAAATCACAGCTTCAAGCAATAACAGAGGCTGCTACACTAAATATCAAAGAAAAGGAATTTGTGGAGACCATAAAGGACTGGTATGAGTGTACAGAGCCCTGAGCACTGGCCTGGGTTGCCTCACCCTCAGCAGTTTCATGTGAGAGTCATGGGGTTCCTGCTGCAGGGAGCTGCAGACTCCATCACTGGAGTTTTTTACTTCAAGTAGTGTTTGATGAGGTAATTATAAAGAGTCTGTGTCTTTTTGGCAGAGGACAGAAAGTCCTAGAAAAAAACTTTAGAATAACCAAATTTAACTCAGTCAGCTGGCTGGTGGATACGGTGTCAAATGAGAGAGGATTTTTTTTTAATCCAATTATCATTATGCAACCCAGGATTGTGTAGAAAACTAAATATTCTGTTCACAGAAAGATAAAAACCTGAAATAAGGAAGAAATATTGAGTGCTTAAGGTGAACTTAATAGTCACATGGCCTAAAGAACTTCCTGCGATGACCGGTGGTATTTCAGGCAGCAGCTGGGCTGCATTTAGTTGTCATTAGAATGAAATGTGATTTCATAGAATTTCTTTTTAAGTAATGTAATTTGATATTGACTGAATCACAATAACATTACATTTTCTTAGAAGATGTCACTAGTGCATAGAGGTCCTACAGAGACCTTTCAGAAAACCCTGGCTAAATGTTACACTAAATTAATACAGATTCAATGTAGAGCTGTACAATATATGGAAAATGTACCATCATCGCAATACGAGCCTTTGCAATATACATATCGCAACAACTGTCTAAACTGCAATAAGTGGTAGTATTTGCATATTTTAAGGAAGTTTTGTGATGCTGTTGCAAACGCTGCTGAGTCGTCATGCTCTGTGTGCGTCAGCGGCGAATCAAATGAACCGTTACTGTCCCGGATACCTGCTCTAGATGCGAACGGCTGCCGCACTGGAGCACATGGAGTGAGCATTTTGATGGCGGAAGGTAACGAGTAGACCGAGGAAAATGTGGAAGAAGAAGCAGAACTCGTGGCTAAACAAAACAGCACGTTGGCTGTTTTGAACTACAAAATGCTACGAAACGCCAGAGGACACATGTTTAATCTCCACAGCCACCTACAGTACAACTACAAGGAGCTAAAGACAAATCCCCTTGACGTATTGTGTGTTGTGGCGCTGCCTTTACCCTAATTACCTCATATCTGCCAACAAGGACGGCGCTGTGGTCCACCGTTCTGATGAGGACATCTTATCTGGCGTTATCAAAGTTATTCTGTTTTTCAGATTAGTCATCGGTCC
>JBAMHW010000020.1:24841749-24853865 GCA_037177495.1 Rhadinocentrus ornatus | reverse complement strand
GGTTCATAGATCAATCCGACACGCAGCGATGAGGGGAGATATTTCCGCTTCACTAACGATGCGCAGTAGATTTTTTTTAGTTTGGTACTAACTGGCAGTTTTGCCGGTTTTTCCTGACTGGGCCCCATGTTTAATATTTTTTTATATATTTTTTGAAGGGCAGTTTTGTTTACAGAACAAAGACTTTATTATCCGTCATACTTATTGTTTTTGGTTGTGTTTGGTTTTCATTCATTGTTAATGAGACTGAGAGTCCGTTCTATTGTTTTTGTTTTGTTATTTAAGATTTCTTCCAGTTCCAGTGTAAAATGTTCCTTAGAAATGAAAGCTTATTGATCTTTGAAAGGGTGTACTTGCATTATTATGGCATTATTATATTAGTTGAAAATGGTCTCAAAATGACATTATCACTTTGCGCAATATTATCACTTACCGAGATAATTTCTGATAAAATTTATCGAACAGAGAAATGTGTTAATGTGAAAGGCCTAAACACCCGTCTATGTTAGCAATAGCATCGCTGCTTTTATCCCAACCTAGTAACTGCAGATATAACATAAGTGTATAAAATATCTGAGATGAACGAGCGTTCATTACTCCGTCAGCTGCAGGTTGAGGAGTATTTTAGAAAGAGAGATGTGAATGCAGAGGGGAGGAGGTTTATTCACTGCAGCACTGAAAACTTATTAATATTCCAGTCTGTCTTCAGCCACCGTCATGATGTCATGTCTCCCTTAGTTTTATTTTGTTCTACCTGTACTTTAGCCTACTTCTAATTTGCATCAGCAAGAAGTACAAAACAAGATATATTTAATAAATTCATCATTCATTTATGCAATTTATTTATAGATTCACTTTTTTAAGGTTATAAATTTAAATTTCCCAGTTATTTAATATTTTGTTCTTTTTGGAGATTCTTCTGTTTTATAGTGGTGGTGTAAGCGTTAATGAATCAAAAATTAAGTTAATTTATTCATTATATATATATTTTTAAATCGGCCTATTAATCAGTAATCAGAAATTTTTTCTGCCAAATATCTGATCGTGTTGGCCTCATAAAATTCATATCGGTTGGGCCCTAGTGTTTACATATGGCTTTTTATTTGCATGATAGAGCTTTAACCTGCATTTGTGGGTTTCAGGATGAACTGTGTTCATGAGCTGTGTTCACCTGAGTCCATGCAGCAATTTTCGGTAGAGAATCATGTCTGGTTTTAATGCAGTGCTACCTGAGGATCCCAAGATTATCAGCATCCAGTTTAGATCTTCAGCCTTGTCCCATGTGCACAGAGATTCCTCCTCATTCTCTGAATTTTTTTTATGTTATACACTGTCAATGGTGGGTTCTTCAAAGCCTTCTCAATCTGACATTTTAGGTTTTTGTATGTTGCTGCCATCAAATTCAAAATGAGCTAATATTTTTTTTAAATGGCAAAATGTCTCAGTTTCAACATCTGATATGGGATGTGTAAAATATGGGTTTATGACATGTGTACATCATTGCATTCTTTTTTTATTTACATTTTACAATGCTCCATTTTTATGGAATTGGGGTTGTGAATCTGTCTAAATGAAACAGTTTTAGTGGAATAGTTAAAGAAATAAAATTAGGTGTAGGTAAAGGGTGTTACTGGTGCCAATAAATTAAGTGTTTTTGGAAGAGGTAGGTCTTTATTCTAGAGAGAAATGTTCCTGCTTACATAACATTTATTAGATCTTTCCGTCACCATGAAACCACAAATGAGAATGGTCTGGACTGGGATGTTCATGTATAGGTATGGCAGAACCAGATGATATTTCTGAGAGGACCACTGGGGTCTAGAAGGAGCAGAGGCCATTATTAATTCAGGTTGCTGGGTGCAGACCATGCAGTCACAGTGGAGGTCAAGGAAAAATAGAGGGGCATTTCTTTTTGGTTGGTCAAGCATCAGCCATGCTCTGGACCAGCTGTAAAGGGAAACCTGCTGGAAGAGCATTGCTGTAGTTTGTGTGAAAGATGCCAATGATCCGTAACAAGAGCGGAGTCAGAGACAGCCTGTTTTTTTTGGGGGGGTAGAGCACAAAACGACATGACTAAAAAAATACAGGCAGTATGGTCACAGGACGGCAACTGGATATCAATCATGACATCCTAATTTCTTACAATCTTTGTCAGCATAGCAGTAATGAAGGTCATGTGAGCAAATGACAGCCCTCACTTACGTGTTTCGTGAAAAGGTGGGGTCTCGGTACCAAACCTTGGAGCATCCCAGCAGAGTTAGTAGGTTGCTGATATTTGTTTTTCCCACTCATACACACCTTGACAGAGCACCCAGGTAGGAATGATTATGACTTTACGTGTTTGTATAAACACAACAAGTCACTGCAAACATTGTGTGAGGTGTTCTATGGTAGAAAAGAATTTCTGGTTAAAATAAGTGAGGCTGTTTCACAGCTCCATTTTGTCTCAGAACACAGAAGTTTTGTATCTGAGCTAATTTTTGCTTTGAATCGAGTCATCAGAATTAGGGAAACTCCACTTCGCTGGCTCGAGTGCCTAATTGATGAAAGATAAAGCTCTATTCTGAGACTTGATCAGAATCACTTGTATCTGCTCTCTTCCTACTGTGGTCAAACGTGATGATACAATACTGCTTCATTCAGCTGAGTTTATCCCTGTTGGAAGTCGTCATAAAGAATTAGTGACTATATATACGTAGGTCTTCCTCCGAAGGGCTTCAGATAACTAATACTGAGTCTAACTAGTAACGAGTAGTGAGTCTGCTCATCTAAAGTAGGTCAGAAATGAGGCAGAGTATCCAGATCATATGACATGCTCTCTTTTTTTATTTGACTAAACCATTGAGGTTGAGCGTAATGGGTGGCTGATCAAAGCTGAATTGATTGATTCCCCCAGGACTGCTTTGACATCAATTTGATTAATTACTTTTTTCAACTGGCCAATGAAGTTCCAGCAAGCTCACCGGGTTTCAGAGTTCGAGTAGGTTTAATACCAATAGCTGCAGTGTTATCGTTGGTGCTGTTATTATTCATGTTTGTTGTGTTCTGTCTTCTTGTGAGTGCTCCTGATGATAGTCTGCTTTTGTTTTCTCGCAGAGGCCATTGAGTTTCTCTACTGGTGTAGCAACTGTTTTTCCTGTTTTGGTTGTAAAGTTATTGCGGTTGCTTTTTGTGTTTCTTCCTCCTTTATTTCTTCCTGATTTCTTAACATTTTGTTGAAGAATGCAGATTTTTTTACAAGGCCATTATTTCTTGGGTAAGAGAAACACAGCCCAGGCTACTGTCAGTAGACATTACAGATTAGTAAAACATGAGAGTTCACTGCAGATGCTCATTTCTCCATCTGATGTCTGCAAATGATGATATATAACTTTACACAAAGCATACATTATCCAAGTGTGTTACATGATGATGTAGGAAGGAAAGCCTTACAAAGAAGCAGCATCCTCTGTTAGAGAGAAAAACACCCTTTGGTCTTGCTCTGCAACTACAGACTGTTAATGTGCTCTGAAATAAAGCTTTGGACTAAAATAACCATTTTGTGTGTTTTCATGACAGTGTCACCATTCATGTAGCGGTGAGTTGAAGTCAGCCAAGGTCATGGCTGGCCGGATTGACAGTATTGGGCAGATACCAATGAAGGCAACGAATTAAGACAACAATTCTGAAATTATTCAACCATTCTTCCACCATTTTCTACCCACCGGCAGGTGTTCAGTGTTTAACGACATGCTGCTAACCACATGAACACATGCTGTTACTTTTCCATTTAGTCCCCAGTGTTTAGTAGTTGTGAAAAACATTCCCTGTCATGTCACTGGTCTGCAGAACAGCTGTTCGTAATAAACTGGTTACATGCACCTCTGTTTGGAAGCTCTGTCTGTGAATCTGTGGTCAGGCACACTTGCTAACTGGCTGCTCCGCTCACCTACAGTATCATCAGACTGTTTCTTCAGCCTTGTCCTGATGTTCTTTTACTTGATGGGACTGTCAACTCAGGCTCAACAAAATGTGAATATTTTAGTCATTTAGAGTGAATATTTAGTTTATAATTAATACGAACACCGTTTACCAGGATCTCGTTTAAGAAATACCAAGTTTGCCATAGTCTTGTGTGAAATACGGCACAGTGTAAGCATCACAGCAGCGTGCCGCTCACTCACTCCAGAAAAACCAGTTCAACCAAGGCTGAATGGGAACGCAGTCATGTGTGAAGCCGTTTCAGCTCAACAAACAGCAATGGTATGTGATGTGTGTGGAAAGACAACGCCGGATTTTAGTAACACCACAAATTTTCTTAATTATCCAAGAATCAATCAAGTTATGATGAGGCGATCTGAAGAGGAAAAGAGGTGCTGCTAGGATGGGACAGACATCACTGGGATCAGTATTATTGATACCAGCCTGAATTTGACTTGGTATTGGATCAGAAAGGAAATCTGTGGTGTGTGAAGAGTTCTGTTGGTTTTTTTCTGGCTGTCGGTAAACTGGTGCCACCTTGTGGTGGTAACAACGTACTAATAGTAGCCGCTTGTTAATATCAGATGAGATGAGTGTCTTGGCAAACCAAACGATGCTGCTGCTGCATGCTGGTCATTGAGGGATGAATACAATTTGACTGCTGTTCTCCAATAATCACCACACTGTTATTGTATGGAACAAAAGATCAAAGTCCGTGGCACCCTCTGTGGCCATAGGGTGGACTGGCTCCTGGTACAGTCCCCAAAATATCTTTTTTTAGTTTGTATTTGTTTTTTTAACATTCAGTTTTTGCTGTGACCACAGTTGAAACAGCACAGAGTTGCATATCTTCACCGGTTTTTGCACATAATTTTCAAAATGAACATGGCATTGACAGAAAAAGCTAAATAAATGATAAAAGACCAGCACCTTGACATGTGTCTAACACGTTCTTTTTTTTTTTCACAAGAAGGAAAGAAATTTTGTGAAAACTGATATGAAATGCCAGTTTCTGAGTACTCAACATGCCAGTTTTTATAACAGGGGTTTGAGAGCATAACACCACCCAAAATAGAGTGAACAGGATAAGAAAGGTGTAGTTGTTATTTTTCTGTGTCAGACTGGATTCATTTCTGTCTGATCCTCAGAGGAACAAACCTTCATTCCAATAATGTAGTGCACATTCAGAGAGCAGCCTCACGGACAGGCGTGTGCATGTGCATGCAACGTTGACACAGATTAGCAGCCAGTCATGATTCCAGTTCTGTCTGCTTCTCTGTGTTTCACCTGGTCTGCACACAAGCTTTCTGATAGAATAAAGTGTGTTTCATAAGTGTAACAACTCTCCAACCATCACTTTGCAACTGCAGGTCATTCATACTTCGATGGTTTTATCTTAGTGGTGAAGTTCTGTGGTAGTGCTGCTTGTCCAGTTATTACATTTTCACTGTTAAAAGAATATGTATTTAATTCTACATTTTGTGATCCGTTATCTTTTTTAAATTTATCAAACTCTGCATGAAAAAAAGATGTTTTTTTTTTTTTTTTTTTCTGTATAAAATTAAATTGATACACAACCACACTTGTATATTCAATGCGTTGCCATTTTTTGGACTCAAACTTGTAGAATTGACCTTTAACCTGTTGAGAATGCTCATTTTGGTTGGTTGTCCAACATGTTAATGACAAGAAGGAGAAGGCAGACAGCCCTGACAATAGAAAGTTAAAGTCTAATGTAATATGTCACCGGCAATCTTCTCATTACCATTATTTAAAGAAGCTAATCTTCACAACAATGTGTCTCTAGGAATAGATTTGAAATCTGATGGACCACCTCTGTTTGACAATATCAAGAAACACAAAGTGATATTAGGTTTGCTTTTTTTCCCCTCTTTTTTTTTCTTTATGGGCATGTTCACACCAGGATAGTCCAGGGAACTTCATGTTGCACCTTCCTTTAGTTTGGTTTGCTGCACTTTACTCAAGCAGATCAAATTGCCTGGACTATGTCACGCAGTTACAGCAGCTGCTCACTAGAGGGCAGTAATCCCTAAAACTTCTGCTGAATAACAAGAAAAATTGAGGAAAGTCTGGCCCATTGATTCGCTAAGACGTAAAACGGCTCGTCCACCACAAACAATGGAGCTATACAAAGTTTATGCAGCTTTGGAGTTTCCGTTTTTATTTGGTGTTCAAACCTAATGCGATTTCCACAAGAATACGTCTTATGAGCAGCAGGAGAGGTAGCGAGCTAGCTAACATGTTGCAATGTCACTTCCTGTCTTTGCTTCACTGGGTGGTGTGGGTTTTTTTTTCACGCTGTAAGCAGGGGGTGAACCACAGGGGAGCTGGGGGAGCTTTAGCTCCCCTTAATGAAACATAAGCTCCCTAGAAACATGATTTGGGAAATTTTGGGGGAGCTATATAAAACTGACAATAAAATGTATGGTGATTGCTCACAAATTCACCGTAGCCTTAGGTATGACCGTGGATGCTGTAATTATTGTGACCACTGAAGCGTGGCGGCGTTGCAAGTTAAACTTCTTGTAGGCCTACATTAAATACAAAATAAAGGAGTAAATGTGTAGCTAACACACTTGCAGTCTTTGCTAATAACTATAGACGATGTCCAAAAGAACATCTCCTGCCGGAGAAGGGGCAGGGTTGACGGTCAAGGTTGCTGCCAATGGGTGCTGCTGGCTGGAGCAGTCAGCAAGAGAGAGAATGGAAGGATTGTTGCCCGTGGCTGACAAGGACGGGATCCTTGGCTGCACTAGATGCAGAGATGCAAAAACTCTTTCTTCTTTTGGAAAAGGTGAGGTAAGGTGGTCTTTGCAAAAAGAGTGGTAAAGAAATGTTTGCAAACCACAATTGCAACTGTTATGCATTATTGTTGCATAAGAGTTGTTAACTATTATGTATTAGTACACCTAAAGAAGTTCCCTTCTTTGTTCTGCACCAGAGTTTAAATGCATGTTCGCACTACTCCAAACCAACTGTACTACCCGTGGAAGTGGACCCGGGTTTGTTTATAGGTGGACCAAACAGAGGCGGTGTGAATGCAGCCTTAATCTACACTTTGGCTACATGATATCAGGAAAACACGTGAAAAGCGAGAACACTGTTGATAGTTGCTAAGACAATATGACTGCTTTGATGTTTTCTTATAAACTAGCTCCACTTGCAGAACTCTCATGCACAGACATCTGCTGAACTTTACGGCTTGTACTATAGTAATGCTAGTAGCTAAAAGCAGTTATTAAAAACCGTCTCTGTCAGATAAATAGTAGTTAAGGTAGATGCACTGATGTCTCACTAACATGAACAACAGAATAACTGAGATCTCCAGATAAGATTCTCTTATCAGTAACTGGACCACTGTCTGATGTTATCAGTCTAACAGGCTGCTGTCCTTGTCGGCATGATATTCCAGACTTCCTGGGGCCAATGCTTCATGCATACTGAGACTCAGGCTGGGGTCCTCTGCTGTCTAGTTTGGTGGGTGTTTGTCCTTGCAGTGGACTTCCTAGTTTGCCCTATGGTGTCCAGGCTTTGGGGCCCACTTTTGTCTGCTTGTGATTCTTGGAGGGGGCACATCACCCATCATTAAACACAACTTATTCCTCATGTTTTGCACATACACACACTCTCTTTCACCAACAGGTTTATACAGTTAGCATGTTTTTTGCAGATTTAATCCACAGTAGCTACACATGTTTTTATATTTTCTGCTGATGTTATTCATGTTTTTCTTCCTCTAAGTACTCCTGATGATTGTCTGCTTTGTTTTCTTACAGAGGCCATACAATGTTTTCTGTTCTTTACAGATGTAGCAGCTGTTTGTCTGGTTTTTCGGTTTGGGTTTCATTGTACAGTAGTTGCTGTTGTTTTCTAACTTTTGTCTCCTTTCCCTTTTCTTCCCCTTCTTTTCTTCCCCCCGTCAGGTCCAGCATTAATATTTCATTCAGCAATAAACAAATTTAAAAATAAAGAAAAATACGCAAGTAATAAAGCTTCCCTTGGAAAAGCAGATTTGTTTTACATTTATGTCTTTATTGAATTTTACATGCTGGCACCTGCTATAAAATACAGAAAACATTTTATTGGAATTTAACTAAGCAAAAAACAAAATGAGTCACTTTTCGGTTTCTTTTATATCAGACACGTCATCTCACACATACCTACCTAAGAACAAGACACTATGAATTTGTTTGGTTTGATACAGATTCTGTTCAGGTTTGTGCTCGAGGTTTAGTTTTACATAAAGTTTCTGCTCCTGTTTGACCAGCCGCCGCTTGGTTTTTACTTTGGCTGGTGAGGAATTCTCCTTTAAAAATATTATGGGATGAATATGGAGTCAACAACCACTTTTAGCCCATCTGAGGTGAATGAAGGGTTAAAAGAAGACTGGTGAAAGCCTACAAATTTCTTCTTGAACAGCTAGCGTGGTGTTATGTAACGTTAGGTAGTTGGACCTAATGCTACCATAGGCTAATAAAGTTGATACTGGTTAGCCTAAACAATGTAGACTGTCACCTACGCATCTTAATGTATTAACCACAGGTTGCAATGAGCTGTTAATCGAAGAGCCTGTTAAAATATTTTTACAAAAAAAGAAAGAAAACTGAGGAAGAGAACTCCGGTCAAGTAACAGCATCACCACAAGTTCATGGAGGATTCTTGAACAAAGTCAAATAATTTAATACCAGAGTTTTGACAGCCTACTCACAGATATGAAATGAATTATTTGTATGCGACTCATTGGATTAAGTAAATTTGACAGGCAGGAGTAGCCCAAAGGTTAGGTGCAGAAAAACCAGGAAGCAGGACCAACAGGTGAAGGAGGAGGTTTGATTTTGATTTCAATTATTTTAAAGTCCTTTTCTTCTCACCTTGGAAACCCAAAAAAACAGTCCCTCCTCTTTCCACTGAGATAAAGCCTCATTCAGCAGCTCTCTGAGGGACGTCCTCTGTTCCTGACTGCTGGCTTTCTCCTTCCTTAAGAGTTGTTAACTGACCACTTTGTGCCTCAGAGTGTATCACAGGTCAGAGGAAATGAAAGGGAGTTGACAGAAAGCAGAAGTATTTGATTGGTTCTTAATGTTTTATTTTCACCAGTGTGTTTTTGATCCGTCAGCAGTACAAATGGCCTCATTCAAGTGAAACACATAATTAGTTTGCTATATTTGGAGGTGCTTTGCTATTTCTGCCACCACCTCATGAAAACCAGAACACATGCATTCACACAGCAGGGTGAAGAAGCTTTATTTCTGCTCCGTCTTATGGGATTCACCACATAGGACACGCATCCTGCTCATTACGGTGAAGTTGTGGAAGAAACCGAAAAGTCAGACAGTTATTCAGGTTTCCTGCGGGTGCTCTGGTTTTCACCTGATGGATCTGTTTGTGTCCTTGTGCGTCACCCTCAGCTTTTCACAGATAAAATAAAACGTGTGTCATGTCTGTTTGCTTGTAGCGCCGCTGGAGGAGAGATTTTCAACCAGTGTGTGTCAGACCAGGAGGATGAGGCCTTCAGGGAGGAGGATGTGAAGAGGCTCATGAGACAGATTCTGGAGGGAGTGGCCTTCCTCCATCAGAGCAATGTCGTCCACCTCGACCTGAAGGTCAGTGGAGATGACAGTTAAAGCCTCTGATGCAGTTTGATCTAAATGAGTCATTCCAGGTTACCTTGTCTTGAATCTTGGTCCTCAGCTGATCAGTATGAATCAGAAAAGTGTGTGTGCTGTGTGTGAAAGAGATCAGAAAGACGTAGTCATTTCCTGTCTAACACCAACTTGTCCTATCAGCCTCAGAACATCCTGCTGACCAGCAGCTCTCCTCTGGGTGACATTAAGATTGTGGACTTCGGTCTTTCCAGGAAGGTCAGCAGCCACCATGAACTTAGGGAGATTATGGGAACCCCGGAGTACGTTGGTGAGTCGTTGCTTCACATCATTTCTATCATTGTGTAAGAATATTGGGAGCTAATTTGATATGAATATTGATTTCCATGTTCCTGCTCTCCTTCCAGCTCCAGAGATTCTCAACTATGAGCCCATCAGCACAGGAACCGATATGTGGTAAGAAAAGCTTTCAGCATCCAGCTGCAGGTGGATTTTATCTCAAGTTCCTGCATTGTATTTTCTGAAAAGTCAGGATCTGAGTTATTATAAGAGAAATATGTAGTATTGGTCCAGTTTTAATGAATGTATAACCAGATAGTGTCATCAAAAGGGTTGATGCACCAACATTTGTAAGAAAGTGGCTGACTCAGAAAACCGTGATAGGATAAGATGTGAGCAAGTTTAAAGAGTGGGGTTAAGGCAGATTTATGGCGTCACCGCTGTAGGCTCGGCGTAGCTCGACATGCACCTCTTTCAGACCTGACGTGAACCCCTGCTACGCAGGCGGTTGCGTGGATGTACTCCCTTGTGATTGGTCTGTTTGGGATCTCGTGTTGCTGGGTATCTGGATCTTCTAGCTGAATTTGTGTGGTAACCATCGTTTTTAAAAACCAGAACCAGTGGATCAAGTTAATGAGAGGCTAATCTTTTAATAATTATTTTCTTCCCGAAGCTTATAATGTCACTGAACCATACTGGACGCCATTGTTGTTTTAAAACAGAAAATACCTACCGAACTGAACTATCAAAATTACTCCGACCGGGTGAGTTTACCGGCCGATACCACCCCTGCTGCCACCTTCAGGTTAGGAGGAGAAACTGCAACATGACACCAAAACGACGCGCACCCCCTACGCTCGACTACGAAAGCAAACTCACCAGCATCAGCTGCGCCGTAGCCGGCTGCGACCAGGCACCACGCAAGCATAAATCCACCTTTGTTGATGCAGTTTCAGTACTGGAAATTTAACCAACCCAGACTGGAGAATCTCTGTCGTCCTGTGTCCAAGACCTTCTTCCAGATTACACTGTTTCCAAGAGTAGACAGTACTGCACTTACTGGAGCTGATTTCACTAGTTGAAGTTATTCTGTTGTGTTCACAGAAACATCACCCCTCAGAATAATGTGCAGCCATTTTACAGATCATGTGGTATTTTGGCTCAATATTAGATCATATTTGATGCAGATTCTTTATAAAAGCTTACAATAAAACATCATATTAAATTTGATACTTAATGCGTTAATATTTTTAACATAATTAACGCAACCCCATACCGCCGTCATTTCCCCGTTATGTTGGTGGGAAATTGAGAGAGATGGAAAAGATAAGCTGGCTGGCTCCATAATGTAATGGAGCCAGCCAGCTAAAAGGTACTTGTCTGTCATTTTGTAGCAACAATCCATCCTCAGAAATTCTTAAAACTTTTTTTAAACGTATCCTACGTTTTGCACCAGCGTGTCAGCTCTAGCAGATCTCTGGTCGTCTCTGTGCAGCAGCTGCTTCCTTCCTCTTCTCCCATGTTGTTCCTTGAATGACAGTTGTCTGTGATCAGCTGATCGGCTTTTTTCTCTTGTTTATGGTTCAGCTGAGAAGGAGGAAACTAGCGGTTCGGGGTTCAGACCATCACATATTTATCCCAAAGTATTGTTGTTGGCAGGACCTTCTCTAACACAGTAGCTGGCTGGTGGTAGACAGGGTTTATAATTCAGCTATGCAGGGGCGGGTCTAGAAAGGTTCTGATGGGGGCCAGGCAGGAGCACTGACCAGGAAAAGGGGGGCACAAATGAGACCTTTTTTTAGGTGTAGATTTTATAAAATATTGAACTAATTTTTACAACTAATGTGATCATCTAAAGTAAAAAAGTTAAGAAAATCATGTCAAACAAACAGCCAATGGTCTATTTTATCAACAGTTGTTTACTTTGGATGATGCTGCTATGATACAAGGAAAAACCTGTTTTTATCCAGATCATCGGTTTTTAATCAGAGTTTCTTTATCAATGTTGGCTGTTTAATTTCATTTGTCACATCTGGTGCATTTACTGAAATCCTTTCGTGGAGCCAGCCGGCTCATCTTGTTCCGTCTCCATGTCCCGCCATCATAACAGAGGGCTGCACGATATCAGTGAAAGATGCGACAACACTGTTGAAACTTGCGATGACGATATGACCTCCAATAAATAAAATAAATAAAGCTGCTGCTTTGATGTTTCCTCACATGGAGCTGCACTGGCAAAACTCTCAGGCACAT
>JBAMHW010000020.1:24829248-24839320 GCA_037177495.1 Rhadinocentrus ornatus | reverse complement strand
AATATGCAAATAGGTACTACGACTTATTGCAGTTTAGACAGTTGTTGCGATATGAATATTGCAAAGGCTAGTATTGCCATGAAGGTAAATTTTCGATATATTGTGCAGCTCTAGTTAAGACTGCAGTCGACTCCCCCATCCAATCGGCTTACAGAACATCTTAAAGCATGTGAGGAGGAAACATATTGTGCTAATTTGTCTTGTCTGCAGAGCACTCTGACAGCCCCATTGATGCAGACATCCCTTTAACATGAGGTTAGTGGGTGTTTGGCCTCCCCTCCCGTCGTTTGTGGGAGCGGGGCCTGGAAATGATTAGGCCTGGGAGGGCAATTAGCCTGATCATCGCTGAGCTAAATATAGTCCATCTTGGCCCAGCTCTGCTCCTGGGTCACATCCACACTGCAGCCTCCACAAGGCTATGTTAGCACAACATAAATCCCCGTTGGTTTCTGACTGGTGTGCGGGCTGTGCTAACTCAGATGAGCCAACATAACTCAGCCGTCCATCAGATCAGATCAGAGGGCAGGACGGGGAAGAAGTCCTGGATAGAAAGGAACAGGTTAGGCTCCATATCGCAGAAAAAAACGCCATCTTAAACGAGCCACGGTTGGGAAAGTATGCTTTCCCACAGTCTTACACCAACTAAACGGAATGCAAAGAAAAATGCCTTCCCAACACACGGATCTCTGGTTCCCCCCCCCCATCTTCCACCCCTGTGAGAAAAAATTTGAGAGATTTTATCCTTAAAAACTGGAGGTTCGCCCACTCATTCACCTGAGACGTGTCTTGGATGGATGAGGCAAGCCAGAAGGTTATAGGAGCCTGGGAATGTTTAACATCAAGAAAGCAATCAGAACGTAGCTGGCGCTGTGGGAATTGGACAGGAAACATGGAGAGTAACCCCTTCCAGGCTGGGTGGAAAAAGAAGAGGAAGTGATGAATTTGTACTGTAACCTGAAAGGGAGCATTCGTGGGCATTTAAGAGTGAACAAGAGCTTCAAATGTGATAATTTTAGCCAGTTCACATCAGCTTTGTAAAGAGCTGAAAAGAACCAGCTAAATTTCTCTGGCAAGAGACTTTCTGCTCCTCCTTTGTGAGCACGGTTTCTACCCACATCAGTGTTCACGAGGTTGAGATGTGAAGACCCAAGGCTCAAACATGATACAAGAAAAGCACAGGAAAAAGAAAAAAAAAGGCAGTGGCCTCTATCTCAACACAGACTTAGCTTTAATTTCCCCATCACTGACTTAACTCGGTGTGTCTTTCAGCACAATGTGCTGTGTAGACTGGAGTGAAACGTAAGTGCAAATGTTCTGGCGCTGCACTTGGCTCAGCACAAATTGCACAAGACAGCTCAGGAAACAGGGTTTTACTTTGTATCCTGAGCAGAGGGCACTTATCAACCAGTCAATGCGACTATTAAAGACCTGTTCCTGCAACGCTCTGACCGACGGGCAGCAGCGTACAAGGCTCTCCAACATGAACCACACAAGGCCTGTATACGAGGAGTTCAAATATCCTCAGAGCCGGTAATAATCCTGCCAGAGCTGAGGTGAATATGGAAGGTGGTCAGGTGAGTGGTCCATATCACCTCAAACTGATAGACGGCCCAGGGGTCAAAACCCGCCCACCACAGGGTCCAATCTGGCCTGTGGAATGAATTAGGGAAATGTGAAAAGATGATGTTATCTGCAAATCCTAATTTGTCAACTTAAGGTTGAATTTTTCTTTATCTTTAAATATAAAACATTTACAAGGTATGGGGATAACTTATTGTACATCTAATGTACTGTACAATGCAGTGGGCTCAGGGGAAGAGTGGTTCTCTGTCAACTGGGAGGTTGGTGGTTCAATCCTGGCTTCCCCAGGCTACATGTTAAATGTCCTGCGAACTCACTCGACGCCTGAAAGTGAATGTACATGTACAGTTAAAACAACTTCTAGCAAAAGTTATCTAATCACGATGTGAAATACCGGTCAGGTTATGAACTTATTGGGTTGTATAGTTTGACTATGGTATGTTTTTTTGTGGTTTAAATGAGAGCATACTAATGTGTTACATTATGCCATCTCCTGTTGAAATAAGGGAACCATTTTTGTAATTCTTGTTGATGGAAAGTTCCATTACAGGTGGAGAATTCATTTTGGTGGAATTCCACTAAAAAGATAACTCAATTATCAAATCTGTTTGACTCTCTGATGAAGGCAAGTGGGCTGAAACGCGTTGGTGTATTTTTTTAAGGTCACTACAACTATGCCATAAAAACAAAAGCATATTAGTTATTTTTTTAAAGCGAGTGTCTTGGAGTTTATTGTGCTATCTAGTCTACTCTACCCTTTCCAATGTGAAATAGGGAATTTTTCAGTTACAGATACCTGTGATTAAAAGTTGTGGTTTTAGAGATCTGTAGGGATGTTTAGGCTGTAAAGCATATGATGAAATTTCAGGTTGTTCATATTGTTTTTTTAAAATGATATCCCATTAAATCTTCATAATATGCTTGTACTTCTTTGCACTAAATCAAAGGGAAAATAGGTTATTATGCTCTTATTTTACTGGTCCGGACTACTTATGATCAAATTGCGCTCTATGTTGCTTCTGAAAAAAATGGAGTATACACCCTCACTCTAAACACTGGACCAACACACCCAAACGATGTGGTAGGAGGCTGAATAACTTCTCCTTGTAAATATTCAACAAGACTCACATTTTTTCTTAGTGCTCAGCAAATGCTCCATCTTTATGCAAAGTGACATTAATCCAGCTGAATTCCTGATGAAGCATCTCGGTTTCAGATTTTCCTGTGACTTTGGTCGGAAATTGTGACTGAAAAGTAGTTCATTAAGATGACGCGTCGCCTAAATCCTTTCCAGACTGTCCTGAAGGGGGGTAATATCGGTTTGTCACATTCACTTTGAGACTTTCACAGCACCATCAGTCTTTAAAATGTATCTAGGCAAAGCAAGGCAAGGCAAATTTATTTGTATAGCACATTTCATGTACAAGACAATTGAAAGTTCTTTACATAAAACATTGCAGCAGGGTGCAGAAAGCAATACAAAAAAACTAAGATTTAAAGAAATAAAGTTAATTAAATAAAAACAGAAAGACAAAGTAAGGAAAAAATAGAAAAATGCAAGAAATAAAGTTAAGATTCCAGCTTAAAAGAACAAGACGCAGAACTGGACTTCTAAATAAAAACTAGTGAAATGCAGCAGAGAAGGTGGGTCTTCAACCTGGATCTAAATAAAATGAGTGTTTCAGCTGATCTGAGGCTTTCTGGGAGTTTGTTCCAGAAATGTGGAGCATAGAAGCTGAATGCAGCTTCTCCATGGTCTGGTTCCGACTCTGGTAAGGATAAGAGGAAACTGATAAGAAACTGCATCTAGATGACCTGAAGGTTCTGGTAGGTTCATGCCGGGTCAAGAGGTCACTGATGTGTTTTGGTCTTAAACCATTCAGAGCTTTATAGACCAGCAACAGAACTTTAAAGTCTATCTGACTGATGGACCGGCAGCCAGTGTAAAGACCTCAGAGCTGGACTGTTGTGATCCACTTTCTTGGTGTTAGTGAGAACTCGAGCAGCGGAGTTCTGAATCAGCTGCAGGTGTCTAACAGATGTTTTAGGTAGAACCTGTAAAAATACTGTTACAATAATCAAGCCGACTAAAGATAAAACCATGAACTAGTTTTTCCAAGTCTTGCTGAGACATCAGATCTTTTACCCTTGATATATTCTTAAGTTGATAGAAGGCTGACTTTGTGATTCCCTTAATGTGTTTCTCAAAGTTTAGGTCTGAGTCCATCACTACACCCAGATTTCTGGCCTGATTGGTGGATTTTAGGTGTATAGACTGAAGCTCTGTGGTGACACTTAATCGTTTCTCTTTGGCTCCAAAGACAAACACCTCAGTTTTGTTTTGTTTAAATTGAAGAAAGTTCAGGCACATGCAGTCATTAATCTCTTCAATGCATTTACCAAGAGCCCCTCGTCTCCTGGTGACATTGTAATATATATCTGTGTCTGTTCTGCGTAGCTATGGTAACTAGTTTAGTTGTTCTTTACGAACTGTGCCAGTGGGAGCATGTGGATGTTAAACAGAAGAGGCTAATTACTAAATGCATTGATAAACATACTTCCTTCTCAAATTTCAGCTGAAATGATCTAAATAAATGGGCCTCACAACTACACAAATTTCCTTCATAGGCCATAAATGTAACTCTCTCATCTATATGTAAACTGTTTCCATGGGTTTGTTTTCAGGGACCGGGCCACGGCGGAGCAGTGTCTCAACCACCCCTGGCTTCAGCCCTCAGAGCCCCAGGAGCCCCTGACAGCAGAGAGGATCCTCCCAGTACAGGAACAAGAGGCTTCCAGCTCTGCCAGTAGCTCCACCTGCAGCCCTGAACCTCCCAGCTGCACAAGCACAGCTGAGGAGGAGGAGGAGGTGGAAGGCCCCGTGACAGAGGAGCTGATTGTCATGGCAGCCTACACCCTGGGTCAGTGCCGCCAGTCCTCCAGCGCCTCCTCTGAGAAGGAGGTCCTGGCTGCTGAGCAGAAGGCCATCTCAAAACGCTTCAAGTTCGAGGAGCCCTTCAGAGCCCTGCAGGAGGTCCCCGGAGAGTTCATCTACTGACCTCCCCCCAGCACATGCAGCACCAGCCCTGGACAGGGGACAAACCAGTTAGTGTTGTCACAGTAGCGAAGATTCTCCCTATATAAATATATATTGCAATAAGATGCTGTTGTTATTTAAGCTGTTGGCTTTTAAGTGCTTCTTTTAAGTTTCCACCTTCATATTTTCCATAACGTATCAAGGCTTGACCCCCTGACCCCTCCAACTGCAGGCTGTATTTTAGTTTCCTTGGCCCTGCTCATGTAGCTGCAGCTCAGTTTGAACATGAATAAGCTGTCTGCAGGTCTTCTGGAGCTTCCCAGCATATATAAGTGGCTCTGACGGAGGAAGGCTCTTAGATAACTATAAATAAATATTGCTGAATTCGACTCTGTTATTCTTGTTATCGCTGAGTCCAGCAGCAGGATCTTTGCCGCTGTCTTATGTACGACAACACGCTCGCTTGCAAAGCCTGCGTGTTTAAGATGCAGACTTGTTTCAGAACTGGAAGAACAGGACATGGACCAGACCTCAGACATCCAGATGTGGATCCAGCATCTTCAAGGAACTCACCACAGTTCTGCTGTCATGCTTATGAGCATCTTCTTATTATGTAACGCCTGTTACATGTCAAGCTAAAAACACAACTGCTGATTCACTTGATCCCTTAAATTTCATTTAATACCACTGATTCTCTGTTGCTTAGCAACGGGATTCAGCTCCCAAAATTGTTGTGAAACCCGAAAAGTTGTTATTACCACAACGGAAAAACAAAAGCTACTGTGAGACCAGTAAACCTGCCTGCAGGTGCCTACATCATACCGGACCAGGACAGGAAGATCCGATTGTCCCTGAACGTCAGCAGGACTTTACTGCTCCTGAATCAGGTCTTCTCACATCCTCTGCTGTCAGAGCCAAGAAAAGGCCAACGTGTCTCAGTTCATTTCATGTGCTTTGCTGAAAGGTCGTTCTGGACTCCTGATCCCATCACAGTCTAAGATTTATTTTATTTAAGATGAAACTAGACTAAAAGGTGATGTTCAGGAAACAACAGAATGATTGATGTTTGATCTGGACTGTGTGCGATTTAACCACCATCTTCTCTTAAGTTCACTTTTGTGGTTTGTTTTCTGTTCATTAGCTTTTTAATTAATTTCTACAAGGCGAAATCTAACAATTTAAAGAAAAATGTCTTTGTTTTTGTGCCTCCAACATGGTTGAAATGAGCTGGAAGTATCTTAGAGGGTGCTGAGATGAGAGCTGCTCAGATTCGCTGCATGTTCAGGAAATGTGCTTCAGTGCTTCCTGTCTGTTCTCCTTTACTTCAGGAAACACTTTCCCATCCTTCAAGTCTGGGAAATGATGTCTGTTCCTGGCCGCTTCATCTACTGTCACATGGTCAAACTGCTTTGGGCTTCATGTCCTTAAATATACGTAGAAATAGAAGATGAGTGTGAGCAGCCATTTTTAATCTGTCTAATAAACCTTTTTTAAGAATGGAATGTTTTTCATTTGGTTCTTCTTTCTACAGAATCTACATTATTTATGTTTTAGTCATGGCAGACGCCCCATCAGCTGAGGCAGCCTGGTGGAGAGAGAGTTTCTTTTCCTTATTTGACAATTTGACCACCAAACTTTATATTCCCCACCAGAAACCAGGATGTTGTGGCACCTGGTTCCTTGTGTGGTATGTAAATCCTGAATATTGTCAGACCAGCATGTTGATGAGCACTCAACCAGCTGTGGTAATAAGATCAGTGAGAACATGCAGGCCAAGATCGTCACACAGTGATGACATCAGCTGTGGAGCTGCACACGCACATCCGCTCATCACATATCTGCACGTGTTCGGATGACTAGATTTGTACCTGGAACTGTTTGCTCACATTTTATTTCATGAAATTTGAACCAAATCTTGAATTTTGTCCATTTCGTCGTCTGAACCATGTTTGTATCTTTATCTTCTGTTTGGTGCCATGCTCAGAGTAAATATTCCACTATTTCAGCTTTTTGTTTTTAGGCTTTTCTGTGTTTTCTTGCCGCTATCGCTGAGAAATCTTTTTATGACTTGTGCGTCCTTCGAGTTGTACTTGTATTACGACAGTAATGTTTAGAACCACGTCACCTGTTAGAGCGCATGTCCATGAAATAGCTCTGTTACTATGGGAACAGCTTTGTACATGAATGTCCTGTACTGTAAATAAACATTTCCAAACTCTGAGCTGTTCTTGCTTGTGTACAGGTGGAGCAAAAGTTTTCAGTATTGGTAACTGTTACGTTGTATCGGGACGTTTTGTAAACACAAACGTTCAGTGTATATGATTGGATAATCAACCATGTGTTGGATCACAAAACGCCCCCCTTCCCATAAAAGGTTTCAGGGAACAGTTGGAATGTGAACTGGCCATTTTTACCGAAATGCAACGTCTAAACTAGATCATGTTTTAGGATAAAAGACATGCAGCTGTGGAGGGGGGTATGAGGAGGGAGAAATAGGATTAAGGATGGAATGATGGCTGAGATGGTGGAAGGATTAATGGATGATGGAGGGAGATGATTAGATGAAGGAAGTTGACAAGGGATGAGGGAGGGAAGGATGGATAGGTGATGGTTTACAGATGAGGAATGAAAGATGAGAGGATTAATAGATGAGTGAAGACAGAAAAATGAATGAAGTAAGGGATGGGGATGTCCTAAGGAGGGATGAGTGTGAGAGCTGAAAGAATAAACAAATGCAGAAAGTCAGGCTGGATAAATGGACAAAGTAAGGTTTGAGACATGGAAGAGTGAAGAAGGGATAAATGGTATAGAAGGATGGGACGAGGGGGGGAAGTAATGGTCACAACAATGAGATGAAGAGATCTGAGTGGGGAAAGTAGGTAGAAGAAAGCTCACCAGGTGATTGGAGGCGTGGCCTTGATCTTGAACCAAAATTAACTTTAGTTTTTGGAAGGTTTGACAGGAAAGGAGGCAGCCCTGCACCCCAAATCCAGGAACAAGCAATCCTGGATGGAGTCCTTTTCTGTCTCTTTGTTAAGTTCATTCTTGCTTTAATCCTTCCATGAGCAGAGTTGAAACCACCAACAGACCTCAGATGATTGGCTGCTGGAACCACAGACTGCTTGTTGTAATGCTGAGACACATTTATTCCTTTTTAAAGTTCAAAACATTTTTACAGAAGTTAAGACAATGAGAAATATAAAACTTGCCGGTAAGCAGAGTGATTGAAGCATAAACTGATGTATGACAGCTTCTCCCGCCTCTGGTGCGTCATGCTGGTGATGATAGTTTTCTTGTCTTCTGCTGTATTTAGCTATTTATTTGGTTCAGCTTTGTTTGTACAGCACAAATTCACAACGCATCCATCTCCAGGCATTTTTACAGAAAACCATTTATACCCTTTATGATCCAATTCAAATAAATCCACGTTAATCCGTTTTTTAACTGCATTCATATGAACCAATTCTCCTCAGGTCAGCCTTCCATCCTGAGCTGCACAAGCTCACAGAGGAGAGGAAAACTACCTTTTAACAGGAAGGAAAACCTCCAGCAGAACCAGGAAGGACAGCCATCTGCCTGGTCCGGTCGGGGGGAAGAGGACAGGAAAGAGAGGACAACAAAGATCATAGCTCTGATCCATCTTACATATCACGCATGGAGAGTAAAGCAAGCAGAGAGGAGCCCGGTGCATCATGGGATGTCCCCCAGCGACCTTGGCTTGTAGCAGCAAAAACTAAAGGGATTGTTATGGGTCACCAAGCCAGCCCAGATTATCAAAGAGAAAAGTTGAAGTCCTCATTTTAAATGCTGAGAAAGAGTGTCGGGTTCCTGAAGTCAAACTGAGAGCTGGCTCGGCACAGAGGGCCCTGATTATTGACGGTTCTGCCTCTCTTTCTGACTTTAGAACCTTAAGAAACCACAAGTAAACCTGCAGAAGTGAAGTGCTCCGTTGCTAAAATCTCCAACCCTAAGATCTTTAAGATCCAACGGAGCATAGACACTTAAAGCTTTATATGTGCGGAGAAAATGTTAAAATCTCCCAAGAAGCATCTGTCTTCTCAAAGTCACCAAACTCCATTAAAACAATTGAAGGTAGAACTTTATTTTTATAATTTTATTTAAACTCATGTCTAGAAGAAATGTTAAAAATAAGAAATTTTAAACATTTTCAGTAATACAACTCCACTCAAACCTTGAATTTCTCTTTAAAGGGTCACTAGTGTTCAACATATCTGATATATAACATGGTCTTTTTAGTTCATTTTAAACTTAGGGCTGTTATCAGTTTCTCTCACTGACACTGGCCAGCTGGAATGCCATTACAGCAGCAGGATTACCTGAAGTCACCACTAGATGGTAGCAGCTCTCTTACGATGGATGCCATGTGGCGGACATGATCAGGGGGCTTTGAGCTTGAATGGATGACATTTTAAAAAAGATATATTTTCAATCTGTCTTTTTTTTGTTTGTTTTGTTTTGTTTTTTTAGGCAAATTCCTGAATAACATTAGTTTTTTGCAGAAATGAGTTATGACACAAAGTAAAGCAGACATTATAATGGATGAATTAACATCTCATTGTCAGTGTGTCCTCCTCTTATATTGTCTCACAGCTGGTTGCTTACTGGCATGGTCATGGTCAAACCGTTCGTGCAACCCCACGAAAATGCTTTTTTGTGTTTGTGTTTTGATGATGGCCATGGACAATTTAATCATCCAGCTTCTTACAGCTACAGTGGTAGCATCAGAGACATCGGCCTGGACAAGTTTTTCTGCCACTACTGGAGTCAAACACGCATGTTTATAAGACACTGTCAAAGAAATCTCAGCAGATTGTGTGTTTTGATGCAACTGGCTCAGTGGTTAAAAAACTGGTCAGACCAAATGGCTCCTCCGGCCACATCTTCTTGTATCAAGGAGTCCTGACAGGATCAAACAGCTTTGACAGTACACAGCATTTGCTAAATATCTTCAAAAGGTGATTTCTGACTAAGTGGACAAAACTGGTTTCAGAAGCCAAAGATGTACTTTAGAGAACCCGAGGAGTAGAGAAGACTCGTACCCTCATCCAGCAACTGGATGCAAGTCCGACGATACGACTACAAAGTCGATCATCGAACTGCGGCCTAGAGTGTCCTGGTGCCAAGTGCACATGTGCACATAAAGAGGAAGTCCCCTGAAGGAGTGCTCTCCAACACCCCCTCCAAGGATTTCAGGCGGAGTGAGGCTACCCTTTCATTTACCAAGGTAAACCCCAACGTTCAAGCGACAAGTCAGGGGGCAATGAGCATGCCCAAACCTGCTCGGTGCCTTTCACCGGGAGCAACTCCTGAATAGAAGAGGGTCCAGCCCCTCTCAAGTACAGTGGTTCCAGAGCCAAAGCCATGCGTCGAGGTGAGTCCAACTATATCTAGCCGGAACCGCTCAACCTCGCGCACCAGCTCAGGCTCCTTCCC
>JBAMHW010000020.1:24673693-24684413 GCA_037177495.1 Rhadinocentrus ornatus | reverse complement strand
GTTCCGGGACGGATCAGTCAGAGTTGGCACAGTTGAGGATGATGAGGTACGGGTTGGAGCGGTTTGGGACGGTACGGTTGGGCGTGGTTCCGGGACGGATCAGTCAGAGTTGGCACAGTTGAGGATGATGAGGTACGGGTTGGAGCGGTTTGGGTCGGTACGGGTTTTACTGACCCGGACGGGTTGGTGGAAACGGGGCTCTTGATGCTCTGGTTTGAGATTATTCTCACACTTTAGTTCGGAAGTTTCATCTCGTTGTTGGAAGCTGGTAAAAAGTTTAACGTTGGTGTTTGATGCTGCAGGAGGAGGCAGCGAGGTTGCGGCCCGAGCGCTCAGTTTGCCGGACCTGAATCAGGACCAGACCACCACCATCCTCGATGGCCTGGAGAATGAGGAGCGCATCATCTTGAAGCAGGAGATCAATTACATCGACCACATGATCGACGACATGGAGACCAAGGTCAATGTGTTGCGCTGGATGGTGGAGCCTCGCGGGCCTCAGTACGTGGACCCGACCGGCAGCGCCGACAGCGCCTCGCTAGCCCTGCTCTCCGTTGACGAGGAGCAGCCTGGCCCGGTCTCCCAGCCGCTCGGCCGGCGCAGCGACATCTTCGTGCTCTTGTTGCTTCTCGCTGTTGTTTCTGTGGCAGTCATTTTATCTGTTTGCGTCTTCCTTCTGTCCTGAAGGAAACCGTCAAAGAACATGGCCGCCGTCGCATGTACGCTAGTTCTCTCCTCACTCACGTCACCTTCCTGCAAGCGCTCCACAAACAGCTGACACAGCAAACCAGTTCAAGCTGGATGTGAACCAGTCTGACATTTTGTTGCAATGAATCCAAACAGCTTTTACATATCTGTCAGTTAGAAATCATTTTATTCAAATAAATCACTCTAGAAGGAATTATTATTATTGTTATTGCTATTGTTGTTATTATTGTTGTTGTTATTATGGTTGTTAGCTAGCTAGATGGGAGGACCTACATTAGAGGGTGATGCTTGGTAGTTGATGTATTGTAATAACCTTTTGGATTTACAACGTATTTATAAAAAATGTGCTTTGTAGAGAAAAATTAACACAATATAAAATATTAACTTTGATATGAAATAGTTGTTTTTCATTATTCTTTTCTTGACCTTGAGAAAACACCACAAAATGATACCTGAAAGTAATTATTGAACAAAGCCGAGAACTGCGTTAACTAAATGATGTAATTAGTTTACATTTAACCTCCAGCAGATTCTGTGGTTGATAATCACACTCACGTATTACCTGGTCTCCCAGTATCTGGTCTACAGTCTCCAAATAACATCTTTTTTTTTTAAATCACTGATAATTTATCTCTATCAAACCATCTTTTTTTTACTTTCTTCCCTGTGGGATTTTTCCCAGAACCTGCTGCAAGTCCAGAATACTGGTATCATCTGCAGATACGATGGGTCTCAATGTATCTGAAACTTTCCAAATATCATTTCTGTAGAAAATAAAGAGTTTTGGCCCCAACACTGACCCCTGGGGCTCTCCACAAACAATGTCCAAACAATCTGACTTGTGCTCACCAATCATCTCGTACTGTTGCCTTTCAGTTAAATAGCTCTGAGTCCCGTACCGCTCCAATTCAAACACCATGATCAATAGTGTCCGAGCTTTTCTGAGCTCAATAAACCCTCCTGATGCTTCTAGGTTCTGGTCTACAGTTACCTATTTCCTCTATTAAATGCCTCATCGCCAACAATGTTGATTTATTGTTTCTAAATCCGTACTTACAATCTGATCAGAGATTATGTTTGTCAATAAAGTTATCCAGTCTTTTATAAATCACTTTTCCAGGATTTCAGAACCCTGTGAAAGCATGAAACGGGCCAGTACTTCGTCTCCTGTTGTGACTTGAGGGGTTTTGAGAAAATGGAGCTAATGGCGGGTATTAGCTGAAGCACATGCTCATCGTGCCGAGCAGCTCGGGTACGTGAAAGCACAATGAAACAAAACTTTCATCTTAGAGAAGAACAGACATAAAATAAAGTTCCATCACAATCATCCAGACCAGCAACCAGGTGTTTCAGCCTTTTTCACTGTTACTCTTCTTCATACTTGATTTCTGAAGTTTTAAATGAGCAAGGTGAGCTACATGTTACCTGCTCTAACAGAAACACCTGACATTTGTTTGTATTTGTGTATTTATTTTAATCTGTTCCTCTCCAATCGCACGGACTTTGCTTTGAATATTATCCGTGCCATTTTAGATTCGACTAAATCATGAAAATAAATGGGTATTAAATTAAAAAAGTGATAGTTGGTTCCATGAATTTAGATCAATTTAAATTTCTTATAGGTTTTTTCAGTGATGTTGGTTTTACTGCACATCACTACACAGTAAGTCAGGTCCCGGCCCGACTGAGGCCCGGATCCGCTCAGATATTCGCCCGTTCAGGCGATGGCGCGGGGCCCGGTTCACCGTCCAGGCGATGGCGCGGGGCCCGGTTCACCGTCCAGGCGATGGCGCGGGGCCCGGTTCACCGTCCAGGCGATGGCGCGGGGCCCGGTTCACCGTCCAGGCGATGGCAAGGCATTCTACAATAACAAGTAATATTCATAACGTATTGTGCATTAAAATCTTTGTCTCAATCAAGGTGTCCCTTTGCTTTACAGATTGACACGGTTGTCATTCAGCTTATGGATGATGAGCTTTGGCCAACTATGTTCCCTCATACGGACACAGAAAAAAACTAAAACCAGTTTCAAAATGAAAACTGGGTCTTTTTGAAAAACTCCATGAGAAAATGAAGTTAAGATAAGAAAAGAGACAAAGCGAAGAGGAGCCAGAAACTTCACACATGGACAGTTGAAAGCGGCTGGACACAGCCGGTCGCAGTCAGGGCAAAGCAAGGACGTGGCACAAGAAAGGTTGTTCTGGACATCAGTGCTGGACGTTAGAGATTCTGAAAGAGGGGAAGAATCTTTTTTACCAAGTGGTAAACGTCCTCTGCATTACCACTCAGCCAAAAGCAGTCAGTTGCAGATTCCTCTACAAGTCCATCAGAACCAGGGATGATTCCAGCTTTCAGATCCCAGAACAGACACCAGGTCTCAGGTGTCTCTGCACGCAGATCAAGACCAGGAACAGGCTGCCACAGTTCGCTCAAATATTACAATTCACATCTGATCTCCCAGTTGCTTCAGAGATCCATGTGATCTTACCAGAGATCTCACAGGGAGATACAATTACCGTTCATGATAACTCTGACCCTGAAGTTGTATTTGGTCCAAACTTAGGGGCTGAGTTTGAGCCTGATGACACACTTATTTATCAGCCTGATACACCCGTTCATACCCCTCACACAAAGGTGATATATATACACCATGCCAGACATTTTTACCAGACCACTGGAGGTGAGGCGATTACTCCCAGATAACACTGAGGAAGCTGGCAGTGGCTCAGGGGTTCTTAGAGATGTCTAGGGTGCATGAATTCTATGATCGCTGCACACCGGGACAACAATGAAAGTACCCTCCATCAGACCTGAAACCTGGAAAGCTATTGGCAGAATTCTCCTTAGAGGATACCAAGACTACCACTTCCTCCCATTAAGCTTGCGCCCCCTGACAGAGGCCTTTCTTCAGTTTGTAAGCAGCCAAGAGCGAGAGATCCTTAGGCATGCTTCACGAGATTTCTCCTCTGTCGAACCTGATAAGCTTCTGGAGGTCCTCGACAACTATGGCTGCAGAAGAAGAGTCTCAGCAGACACCCTCAAAGACACTGAAATAGAAATTCCCCACAAGGAGCTTGTGCAGAAGCCAGTGTTTGTTGTCCCAGAACCTTGGATCAATCTAAATTATGAACAACTGACGACGTTGGCAAACCTTAAACCGACATCCAAGAAGATGTGAAAGATGTTAAGATTCCCAGCAGAACTGACAGCAAAGCAACATATTCGAGAACTTGATGAAGAAAAACTTGGGACGTTTTTGAGATTTGATTGTGTCAGTCTGATTTCACTAGACGGCCAGTTTCTGCAGCTACCTGACAGAATGACATCCTGTTTGGGGGTGGACATGTCTAGCTGCCAGGCCAAGGAACAGTTTCTCCTACCAAGTTGAAACGTTCACGACGCTCTACGGTTGTTTTCATTTGCTCTGTCATACAGCGTGTCGTGCATGGTGTGGTGGTGCTCTGGGGCACTGGAAAGGCTGTGATTGGCCACAATTAGGGAGAATTCTCTAAACTGAAGGAGGATGGACGTCATAACTTTGCTTTCTTTTAAATAGCCCACCCTGGCCTAGTCCTGTTACTTTACTTAGTGAAATATATCAGCATTAATGGCTCCAGATAGCAGTGCGTCAGCTTTCCTTGGCGGTCACACGGGAGCCCTTTAAAGGTTGTTTATTATTTTATTTGTAAATTTCCACAAATAGAAGATGTGAATGGTTCAGGTTAAAAAGGAGCTGGGAAAGGGAAATGGGCAACTTCTTACGAGCTAACTAAGCAAAGTTACATTCAGCTGTTCAGGAAATCTCGTGGTTCCTAAAGTCCTGCAGGGCTGTACATGTTCATCGTTTCACACATTTATTATTCCGCATGTTTACGTTTCTGCAACATTTATTTATTTCGTAGACCCGTTGCAAATAAACTGGAACATTGTTCATTTCATCAGAATTTGAACTGGTTTGTTTTTCTTTTCAGAAAACCTTTATGGTAACTTTATTCTGGTATATTAAGTATTGGTGGTTTAAGTATTCATTATATTTGAAAGGCTACTTAAAGTTTGTTTGAAAGACTAAGCAGAGGTATTTTGTGGGTTCATGCTTTGACATTACAAAAAAAATAAGGAAATTCTATTTAATCTGTGTGTTTTTGTAACCTCAAGTTAAAGGAGGATTCACTAAAACCTGCAAGTGTAACCACAGGACATGCAATCATTCGTTTATTTCAGGGTTTTCTATGAACCGGTCACATCTTGGCTAATGGACCTCATGTCCTGTAACTTTGCTGAGCAGTGAGGTGCACACGGTGTCATCCATTTAGCCCAGTAGGATGGTATTTTTTGGTTAATTATTTCCATGTTTAAACAGGAGTTTAAACAAATTAACATCGGTAACCAGCGTCCGGCTGCTTAAAACTGATTTGGGGAAAAGAAGAAGTTGGTCATCTCCGACACCGAGGGATGAGGTTATTGTGGAGACCTGTAATCACCAAATATCGCCCTCACACAACATGTTTCTGTATATTTCCAGTGAACAGGAAGTGATGTCATTCAAACTAAATTAGTTGATGAATTTCCCTCTCTGAGTAAATCATCCAACTAAATACATTAGATAAATTGGATATGTAAGTGGTTATGTACAGTGCACCCCTGTTCCTGTCTTAAAAGACAGCAGAGCTCATCACATGGGTGTCGGCCTTCGGGTTTACGCTGTTGCTTGCAGAGGCCAGCTCCACCATGCCAGCGGGTTTCATGCGGTCCTCGGCACCGTACATCTGGGGAAGTGTGCACATGAGAATAACACCATGGCCGGACTTTGCTCTTATCTTGTGTGAATTCCAGGTCCTTACAAATTCATCAAGTTCATCCTGCATAAAAGCAAACAAAAACTTTTATATAAACCAAAGTTTGCATTACACAACACACAATCAAACCGTTGATGCGTAAAACAACTGATACGAGGTTTCTGTAACACTGCCACGGCGTAAAGACATTAGCTGGAAATTGAGCGTGACAGGACTTTCCGAGTCGGCGCTCTCCAAGGTGCTGACCCGCGTACAGGTAGCAAAGATCTATATGGCCAAAAGGCTTTTATTGTCAAGTTTTCACTTGCTTGGTAAGACTGCTCGCTTCTCTCAGCAACACAGCTTCAGTCTTCAATTCCATTTAATACAAAAATGCTTCCGTTGCCTACATTATAGCATTATTATATCATTCCAACATGAAGGGCATGGTGCATTTAGCTACTATTCCCATAGCTATCCTGTAAACTGGTTTGACCCGTAAAATGATGATTAGTGTGGTTTGGCCATGGGGCAGTCATGACAGACAGCGAGCTATAGAAGAAGAAGATAACGGACATCTGGAGACGTAGCTGAACTAGATTTAGGATGAGACTTTAATCTAAGAAGTCAGCAGAAAAATGTCTATCACCTTGGAGAGTTTGGAAAAGGTTTTTCCAAAATTGTGCACTTTCTTTCCTTAAGATTCCCCGCCACGATTCGATGTTCTCGATGTGCCCGTTCTCAGTACCTCTGTCAGCACGTAGTCGCTCTGGACATCCACTCAAGAGCTCAATGGAAGAAATGAAATAAACCACAATTACTTTGGGGCGGTTGTTTGTCCTGTAGGCTTCCATCCACACGACATAGCAACGGAAACCGTTAAAGCACCCGTTACTGGCAATGCCATATGGCTTCAGTTTATCATGAGAATCCACATGCCAAGCATTGGGGCTTTAGTTGTGGTAACGCCCGCGCCTCAGACACTGTGCCTGCCGGAGTTCAACTCCTCCAGGGTCAAACAGCTTACTGTGTCTTGTGATACCACATATCCTCTCTGTATTGCACGCAGGTGTAGCCATCGATACCCTTGCATCTGTCCATTACCGGCTATTTCCCCTTGCAAGAATGCGGCCACGTCTTCCAAGTTGCCGTGGTTTCTCCTCCTGAATAGTTGAATTCTGACACAGTCTCTTCAAAGTACAAATACTGTACTTATTATAATGCTGTGTGTATGTGCAAAAAGGGAAAGAATTTCCTTGTTGCTAAAACCCACTCTGAAGTACAAGAACACTAGCTCATCGACACTAGGCATTGTGTTTCATAGAGTAAAGCTGGTTCAAATTCATCTTAAAGACTCATTATTGTCAAAATTCAGACTTTATTCTCAAAACTGGATGTCGACTTTATTCCCGACTTTTCAACTTTATTTTCAACATTTCGAGCTTATTCCTTGAGTGAGGAAGGGGGAAAAAATCATCCTTCACAATTTTTTTTCTTAGTGTGGCCCCAATACTCTGCCATACTGGCGTTTATAAGAAACCAAAACCTATAAAGATCGCTATTAAACTGAGCAAGTTATGGTGATTTATAAAGTGCATGCACCACTAAAGCAATTTTATGAGCGAGCAGGTGACTGTGGCAAGATGGCCGCCTGCAGGGACCTTCCACCCCATTGGCCAACAGGCGGGTGAGTCATCTAGCGCTCTATGCATTGGACTGTATCTGTAAAAGTTTTTCAGTGGGCTTTATTGTGAACTTGTTCTGTATAAATAAAGCTAGATTAAGTAATGAACAATAAAACTTTTCAGATAATTTACAACATCATTGTTACTTATTTAAACTTTTTCATCCGCGCTTTATTTTGAAAACTACGACCGGAAGTTTATTGAACTCTTTTGAATTTTCTTTTTTTGATGATCAGGTTATATTTGACCGGGTTAATTAGTTAATTCGGACCAATTACACCGGGTTGGTAAGAGTTGATGTCAACAAGATACACATATATGAGGCTCGTGAGAACCGGAAGTAAAAAACAGTCGGCAAAACTTTTAGGAGGACTCGAACTTCCGTGATGGTTCTGAAAAGGAGAATGAAACTTCTGAACCAGTTTAAGCGGGTCTGTACCAGAACTTCAAACCACATCAGGGCTCGCAATCCGAACGTTCCGGTTTCGCGCACCCCCACCTCCCACTCTGGTTTCCGGTTCACCTTCCAGAGGTCGCTATGGACCCTGACTAGTCCAGAACTGAAGATAACAGATCAGTCCGCTGGGACACGCCAGTCAATCCGAGGTAAGACTTGGATCTACTTTAAACTGGGGGAGGGCTGTAGTCTGGTTCTGGTCCCGCTGTTTTCAGGTTTTTTCTCAGAACCGGAACCTGGCTCTGAGAAGCAGAAGGAAGAAGTTTTCCACTCATGGTGGTTTATATGGTAACTGGTCCGTACTTATATAGCTTTACATGTACGTCACATTCACACACTGATGGCGGACGCCGCCATGCAAGGCGCTCACCATGACCCATCAGGAGCAATTAGGGGTTCGGTGTCTTGCCCAAGGACACCTTGGCATGAACTCGACTTGGCTAAGGATCGAACCGGCAACCCTTGGGTTACATGACGACTGCTCTACCCTGCCGAGCCATGCCGCCCCTATGCATTATATAATATCCATTTACTACATTATTGTCCAAATTAACATATTTACAACCTGAACCACTGCTGGGATAGGCTCCAGCTCACCCCGCGACCCCTAATAGGAACAAGCGGTACAGATAATGACTGACTGACAACCTAAACATCAACTAAAACTACATAAAAAAAAAAGATGAAACACACAGAGTACATAAATATCCAGATTCCATATATTTTCTAGCTATTTTATCTTCATCTTCTATAAAACTTGTCAGGATAAAGTCTTTATGTGTTGCTTGCAGAGTCTCCGCGCAGCTTCATCTGCACGTACGTTACAATCTCCAGTCACTTAGCAGACGCTTTGCTCCGAGGCAGCTCGGCAGAGGGCCTAGAACTCGGACGCTCTGCCTGCGGACCTTCTTACTAAACTGAGATCTGTCCTGAGACCAGAGCCTCCTTCCCTTTCTGTGAACATTCTCTAGACATTATTTGGTAATAGATTATTTCAGTTTTAAGTTTAACCGAGTCCCAGAATTTCAACATGCCTGATTTTATAAGAAGCATGTGTGTGTTTTATTTCTGAAGCGTCATCTCGGCTGTAGACAGCTTCTAGATGTTTCCCCAGACTCCACACAGCAGCATCCAGACATTCCCAGGAAACTTTGCCAGCGTTGCTTCCAGCCTGTCGCCACCTCACAGCCCAAATAATCCTTCCTAATTTTAATAACTGCAACCCAACAGATGTGAGGAAAGCTGAACATTGTTTTTCCAGCTTTTAAGCTTTATTGAACAACGAGTAAACGGTAAAGGAGCGGGAGAAGTAAACAACTCAGTAAACACGAGTACGCTCAGATTGTCGGGGTGCAAATATAAATGATAAACGATGCAAAGATTCTCATGTAGAAAGTGTTTTGAGGCGTTTTGTTCCCGCAGCTGATCCTGGCTGTTTACATAGTCTCTTTCAGAAAGTTAGAGCAACTCAGAATTTTACTCAGGGTTAATTAGGAATCTTCTGAATTCTTTCCAGAATCTCTGACACCAGAACCAAGGACACGTCACAGTTTCTGAATGATTCCCACCAAAGCTGCAGGTGGTATTTATGTCTTGTCTAGGTTTTAGCCTGTAGCGACTGGCCGGGTAACATGTATGACTTCCTGTTACCTTATTTACAGTCGCATATTTCTGGGGATCATCCAGACTTCCTTCCAGTTAAAGCTCCCAGATTATACATGTTTCCAACAACTTTATACGGGTGTCAGAGGTCCAACAACATTGTTTTCAAAGTGTATTACCTCAAATTCAGGCTTGGTCCTTCATTCCAGCCATTCCAGATGTGGCTGTGCTGAGAACGGGCTGTTTCTGAACCTTTAAGTGTTCATGTGTGGGGCCTTTGGACCTCATAGAGACTATGAGGTGACATATGATGTTAGAGAACCTTTAGAGAGTGAGTTTTGCATAATATGGGACCTTTAAGATCCGGACCATAGCGGTTCTAGTAGGATTACATACAGGAGAGAAACAAGATCTTTCTGGAACAAACTGCTAATTTTCTTATTGCTGTTACCTGGTTGCTGTAAAAGAATGGCAGCAGGTCTATGGTAGCAGGTCTGTGGCAGCAGGTCTATGGTAGCAGGTCTGTGGCAGCAGGTCTATGGCTGCAGATCTATGGTAGCAGGTCTATGGCAGCAGGTCTATGGCAGCAGGTCTATGGTAGCAGGTCTGTGGCAGCGGGTCTATGGTAGCAGGCAGCAGGTCTATGGCTGCAGATCTATGGTAGCAGGTCTGTGGCAGCAGGTCCATGGCAGCAGGTCTATGTCAGAGGGTCTATGGCAGCAGGTCTGTGGCAGCAGGTCTGTGGCAGCAGGTCTGTGGCAGCAGGTCTATGGTAGCAGGTCTATGGCAGCAGGTCTATGTCAGAGGGTCTATGTTAGCAGATCTATCTATGGCAGCAGGTCTATGTCAGAGGGTCTATGTCAGAGGGTCAATGGTAGCAGGTCTATGGCAGCAGGTCTATCAATGGCAGCAGGTCTATGGCAGCAGGTCTATGGTAGCAGGTCTGTGGCAGCAGGTCTATGTCAGAGGGTCTATGGCAGCAGGTCTATGGTAGCAGGTCTATGGTAGCAGGTCTATGGCAGCAGGTCTATGGTAGCAGGTCTGTGGTAGCAGGTCTATGGCAGCAGGTCTATGTCAGAGGGTCTATGTCAGAGGGTCTATGGTAGCAGGTCTGTGGCAGCAGGTCTATGGCAGCAGGTCTGTGGTAGCAGGTCTATGGTAGCACGTCTATGGTAGCAGGTCTATGGCAGCAGGTCTATGGTAGCACGTAAATGGTAGGAGGTCTATGGTAGCAGGTCTATGTCAGAGGGTCTATGGTAGCAGGTCTATGGCAGCAGGTCTATGGTAGCAGGTCTATGGTAGCAGGTCTATGGTAGCAGGTCTATGGCAGCAGGTCTATGGTAGCACGTCTATGGTAGCAGGTCTATGGCAGCAGGTCTATGGTAGCATGTCTATGGTAGCAGGTCTATGTCAGAGGGTCTATGGTAGCAGGTCTATGGTAGCAGGTCTATGGTAGCAGGTCTATGGCAGCAGGTCTATGGTAGCACGTCTAT
>JBAMHW010000020.1:24641076-24655903 GCA_037177495.1 Rhadinocentrus ornatus | reverse complement strand
CACGTTTGCCACGTCACGTTTAACACGTTTGCCACGTCACGTTTAACACGTTTGCCACGTCACGTTTAACACGTTTGCCACGTCACATCTAACATGTTTGCCACATCACGTTTAACACGTTTGCCCTGTCACGTTTAACACGTTTGCCACGTCACGTTTGCCACATCACACGTTTACCACGTCACATTTAACACGTTTGCTACTTCACGTTTAACACATTTGCCACGTCACGTTTACCAAGTCTCGTTTAACACATCACGTTTTACCCGTCACATTTGACGCGTCAGATTTAGAGTTTTAGTGGTTCATTCTGGTCGCAGTCAGACGTTTTGGACTCTGAATGTGTTCTGTCGTGTGCTAACCGTGTTGCTGTGACCAGCTGCTGCGTGGACGAGGTGGCGGCCGAACATGTCGGCGCTGACTGCATGGTCCACTTCGGCGCTGCCTGTCTGAGTCCGTCCACACGGCTGCCGCTGATCTACGTCTTTGAGAAAAGACCGTTGGACGTGGAGGCGTGTGCGTCATGCTTCAGAGAGCTTTATCAGGACACGCAGAGTCATGTCATCGTCCTGTACGACGTCAACTACCACCACGTCATCGGTAAGTTTCCACACGGGAATATGTCTTCTGTTCACTGGCCGCATGTCAGGAGGAGAAAATAAACCGGCTTTCCTTCTCCAGAAGATCTCCTGGCGCTCCTGTCTCCAGAGTATCCTAACCTGGTTGCCTCGGAGCTGCTGGTGGAGGGAGGGCGGTGTTACAGTCCCGGTCAGATGGAAGGACAGAACAGAGACCAGGAAGAAAACGGTCAGCTGATGCGTCAGTTTGGAAGACGGATCTGTTTGAAAGCCGGTATGAGTGTTGTAGATTACCGGATGTTCTACGTTGGCCAGGAAGGAGCTACGTTACGGAACTTCATGATTACGTGGAACCGCTGCATGTTCTGCTCCTTTGATCCCGTTTCCATGACGGCAAGGATGGAGTCAGTCATTATCAACCGAGCGCTGATGAAGCGATACTACGCCATAGAACGGGCCAAAGATGCCGCTGTAGTCGGCATCCTCGTCGGGACCCTGGGCGTGGCCGACTACCTGGGCATCATCCAGCAGCTGAAGGAGACGATCCACGGAGCCGGGAAGAAGAGCTACGTGTTCGCCGTGGGGAAGCTTAACGTTCCCAAGCTGGCAAACTTTCTGGAGGTCGACGTCTTTGTGCTGATCGCGTGTCCGGAGAACTCGATGCTGGACTCCAGTGAGTTCTACAAGCCGGTCGTAACGCCGTTTGAGATGGATGTGGCCTGCAATAAGAACAGGGAATGGTCCGAGGAATACGTCACAGATTTCCGACATCTCCTGCCAGGTAGGACTGGGATTTACTGGGGTCTTTTATTTTTTTCTTAATCTGGCGACTAAATCTGCAAAAAGTCTTCTGAAGAGGTGGGAGCTCCATCCATCAGGTTACAAAATGTTCCAACGTGGATTTTTTACGGGAAGTGTTTCTGTAAAAATGAGTCTACTTCCTGTTTTCACCCAGGTGGGCGGAGCCACGTTCCTCCATCTGATCAGCAGGATGGTGACGAAGCTGATGTCTCGTTGATCACCGGATCTCTGCGGAACCAGAACCTGAGAAACAGGGATCCTGCAGGGTCCTCGTTCGGGTCGTCGGTGGTTCTGAGGAACCAGACTTTGGACGTGTCCAACCCAAACTCAGCTGGTAAACTAACAAACATTTCTGCTGCGGTGGGTGAAAACGGGACACACTGAGAGCTTTGCTTTATTTTTATTGATCTGCAGCATCTTTCCTGGCGGGTCGGAGCTGGCGTGGCTTAGAGCCGAAGCTGGGAGAGACGGGCGTGGCAAAGGCCGTGGAGGGGAGGCGGGGCATCGCCATCGCTTACGAAGAGGAGGGAACGTCTTCCTAATTCACCACAAAGTCTCCACATTTCACCAAATACAATAAACCTTTAATCAGCTGAAGTAATTATTTTCATTATCATTTATTAAGGTTTTACATGGAAGACAGTTCTTTTTCTTCCTGATGAAGGAATGGAACGTCCGTTTACAGCACAGGAACTTCCTCCACAAAGGATGCAGGAAATATACCGGTATTCCCATCACAGTGGCCTTCAAACCAGTCCTGGTTAACTGGGAAAAGAAGAAGCCACATCTTAGTAAACGGAATTTTTTTCCAGATTTTCTGAACACCTGGACCGAGTCTTACCTCTGGATAGCAGGGTGATGGTTTCCCCCTGGTCAAAGTTCAGGTCTTCAGGGTTGGAGGACCGGTAGGAGTGCAGGGCCACCAGATGGATCTCATCCTGGAGTTTTTCATCGCTCAGCTGAAATTAAATTTTCATTTTAGGATCACATTTTTATGGAAAAGTTCACCTAAAACGTTCAGGTCAAACGCCTACCCGCAGCAGTCACCTACCCGCAGTCGCCTACCGGCAGCAGTCACCTACCGGCAGCAGTCACCTACCCGCAGTCGCCTACCGGCAGCAGTCACCTACCCGCAGCAGTCACCTACCCGCAGTCGCCTACCGGCAGCAGTCGCCTACCGGCAGCAGTCGCCTACCGGCAGCAGTCGCCTACCGGCAGCAGTCACCTACCCGCAGCAGTCACCTACCAGCAGCAGTCACCTACCCGCAGTCGCCTACCGGCAGCAGTCACCTACCGGCAGCAGTCACCTACCCGCAGTCGCCTACCGGCAGCAGTCACCTACCCGCAGTCGCCTACCCGCAGCAGTCGCCTACCCGCAGCAGTCGCCTACCGGCAGCAGTCACCTACCCGCAGCAGTCGCCTACCGGCAGCAGTCACCTACCCGCAGTCGCCTACCGGCAGCAAATGTCAGATTCTCACCATAAATAATGTGTTCTGGCTGAGTTCTGTCCTTCCAAAAAGCCGAAGTAAAGTTGGAGCTGGTTTCAGTCTCTCTGGTCAGTGATTCTGGTCTCTGCTTAGTCAAGGAAAACCTTTCAGGAGTTTCTAAAGATAGGGAGTCCCCTTCCCCTCTCACCGTTCTGGTCTTACACCACACCGTGATGTGCCCCTCCTTGGCCCGACTCCACAGGTCGTCCATGTTGGCGTGGATTAAACGCTGTCCCCCGGCGACGGAGCTGGAATCAGACAGAAGCTTTGGCCTTCAAACGTGAACGTGGAACAAAGGCCATGATGGTGGGATGAGTCGGTACCTTAGGGTGACTGCAGCTGAATCGACATTCAGCTTCCTGCTGATTTTTCCCACCAGCGCTCCGTACTGAGAGCCTCTAGGAACGGAGACGGCGAAGGTAAAGGTGAAACGGACTTTAACGACACAGGATGCGTCTGTCGGCTCCTGGAAGAAAAGCAGAACCTTCTGTTCACACGTGGCTCAGAGACTAGGACAGATGCAGGATTTTCCTCAGCGTACCGTCCTCCGAGCGGCTCCACCACCGTCTCCTGGAGTCAGACCTGACGCAACCAAAAAACATACTTTATTCCTGTCTGGAAGGCATGAAGTCTGGAACGTTGTTGGATACATTACCCAGAATCCTCTCAGGTCTGGTTGGTGGTTCTCGGCTTGGAGGCGCTGCTCGGTCTGGCTGGTTGACCTGAACAAAGAAAAAGTCAGAGGTCACACCGGATCAGATCTTTAGACACAAACTTCTTCACGTTTGGGAAAATTCTGTCCTGAACATGGTTGATGGTTTAAAGACCATCTGATCCGGATGGCTCAGTACCAGATACCACGGCAGATAGACCACCTGATGGAGACTACCTGATCCTCGGGAACAGCTGGAGGTCATGATTTATTGTCATGTGTTAAAGAAAATGATTCTTACCCGGTTCTGTCCGGAAGCCAGAGAGATTTCCAGACGTTCCAGGTAATTATAGGGAACAAGTCCCCGCTGTGTGGACATCACCATCATCACCACCACCATCATCATCAACTCTGGCCTGATTATAATCAAAAGTTGGTTCTTACTCTCTCATTGAAGACCACGTAGGCCCAGTTATCGGCTCCTTTCTGCAGAACAAACACAATATTTCCTGGAACCACAGCAAGCTCGTCGCTGGTCTCGGGACAAAACTCGAACAGAACCGTGTGGGGTTCTCCTTCCAGAGCTCTGGAGACCAGAAAACGGGGTTAGAGCCCAGGGGCCTTGTGTCGAAACCTGAGCGTAGCAAATCAGACTACAGGTAGCGTACGCAGGGAAAACAGGAAATGTGGCGCTCGCACGTCCCACGCCTGTTTCTGTTTATAAATCAGAATCAACTCTAATCTTGGTGCAGGTGAGGGAACACCTTGCCCCGCCCACGCGGTGGCTATAAAAGGTCAGGTGACCTCAGTTTCCTAGTATTAATATCTAATGAGCCTCTTTATTCATGTTTTCTGTAATAACAATAATAAATATCTGTAAGATCTAACGTGGTGTGAAAGGTTTCTGAACGAATGTCTGGCATCATCTCTGGTTTTATTCTTGACCGCTGGCGTTGCAGTTTCCCGTTTCTCCAGAAGTGCGTACGCCGGAGTAGCCGTGGAGGGAGGTAGGAACGTTCTCCCACCAAGTTTGGTTTTTATAAATCCCAAAGGTTGACTGAAGTTGGTGTATGGCGGGTTTTGTACGTATGCCAGATTTAGAAATGAGGCCCCTGGACATTCAGACAAAACCAGGACATTTAGAAACAGGACGTTAAAACAGAACCAAGATGGAACCAGTTTTATAGATCTAGTTGGGTTTTGTTCCTCATTTGTATGACTCAGATTGGTACCTCAGAATCTCTGGTTCTTTAGGAGAAGAAGGACCGTCCTCAACCTTCCAGATGTAAACAAAAACACAAACCGTTAAGTTCTTATGGTTTATTTATGTAGCATCGACTTTATGTTCAGTTGTGATTTTGGTTGTGGCGACAAAGTTACCTGAGGTTGTAACGGAGCGAATCCTGAGAACTCATCCTGAGGAACAACAGAGGCAACGACCTGATAAACACAAACATAAAATCGGTCAGTATCAACAAATAAAACTTCAGAGATGGAAAAGATCTCTGAGAGAAGTTTTTATTTCACCACAACAGGTCAGAGGAAAGGATGTTGAGGGATGTTTGTCTTCTGGAAAAACACCAGGAATGTCGGGTGGGATCAGGTAAATGTTGGGATGTGATGCGGGGTCGAGTAAATGTCCGGGCGGGAACAAGTAAATGTCCGGGCAGGATCGGGTAAATGTCGGGGCGGTATTGGGTAAATGTCGGGAAATCAGTAATGTGTTACCTTTGCCTTTCCCAGGTAGTCCTTCTTCTCCAGCTCCGCCACGTAATGTTTGTTGGGTCTGAACAGGATGGTGGACGGAAACGTGACCAACTTGAAAACCTTCTGTTTCTATATGGAAAATTTGCACTGAAGTTACACAAACATTTTACTTTAGAAAAGAAACTGTTTTTATGAACACGGCTGGTGAGAAGGTCCTTTACTGGGAGATCTGGTAAAACTAGATCTACGTCCTGACTGACCAGTGTGGACTGCAGAGCTCTGTCGATGACACTCAGCTTGGCCTCCGTCTTGCAGTCCAATGCCTTCACCAGGTTTTCCTGGGCCTTTTCCCAGTTCCCCAGCTGGGCCTCGGCCAGGGCCACGTTGTGGAGGACCTGTCCCGGGACATATTGATAATCTATATCTATATATCTATATATATATCTATATCTATATATATATGTATATGTATATGTATATATATATATATATATATAAAAATAATGATCTGTTGGGCTGCATTCACACCAGGATCGTCTGCTACACTTGGACCGATTGAGGACTTGGTTCAGCTGGGCGTGCAACATTCTTGCGGACCGAGTCTGTGTTCACGTTGCATGACTCAAATTAATCAGGCCTTATAAATAATGTGTTCCACTCCCCACCAGAGGAGGCGCCACACCAAGAACTACTGAAAGAAGACAAGACAACCAACGAAGGAGAAAGCTGGTTCATCTATGGGTAAAACATGGAGCTGCATCAGATCCCAGCATCTTGGATAAATCAGATTTGGACTGGGACTGGGATTTAAAGGCTGGTGTGAATGCAGCCTTGGACTGTTGTGGGTTACTGGTTTTCACCTCGCACGCATACAAGATGTATCTGAGACCAAGAGCCTTGTAGTCGATCAGCTGGTTTCCTCTCAGCGCTCTGAAGGCTCTCTGGAAGTCAGCTAAGCTCTCCTCGTACCTTCAGTCAGGGAAAATCAAGTTACGGCTGCTGTGAAACAGTCGGGAGTTAAATGCATTAAAGAGTCTTACTTCTTCTTCCTGTAGAGAGCGATTCCTCTTTGAAAGAAGGCAACAGCCAGATGTTCATCTTTGCGTATGCTGCAATCAAAGGCCTGAGAAATGTAGAAAACAGTAACTTCCTCAGTGAGCGCAGAAGCATCGTCTACTTCTTCTTTCACAGTGACTTGCATTTTCACACCCCTTTGCATCTCTGCAGTTCATTCCAGCTTCGCCAGTTGCATCCGGCTAGTTTTACAGGTTCAAAGTCACATCTCAACCCCAGTTTCCCCGGTTGCTCAAACGTACCTTTTCAGCAGCGTCCAGGTCTTGGTTGAGTAGGTGGAGGCAGCCGATGTCAAAACAAATTTTGGAGTTCGGTTCTTGAATTGATATAAAAATCCTGAGGGCTGTTGATAAATCCCGTCTATCAGCACAGGTTATAGCCTCGTCCCACTGACGCAAAGTGTCCACAAAAGACATTTTCACTGGATGGAGACACTGACACCAAAATCAGGAAGCTCCTCAGATTTATAGCAGCAGGATGAGGAAGTGTGATGAAAATCATCCAATGGTGTAACCAGAGCTGATCTGTCATGCTCTGACTTCTGCACGGTGATGTGAAGGTTTAATGTTGGATAAAAAAATCATTTTAATTGATTCTTCTCATCACATTTTCAGTTTAAAGCAATAAACACACAATGACTCGAACCTAATGTATGTGAAGTATATTTCTTTATTTCCACATGCTCTTTTACAGCCACATCAAAACCAAGATTTTCTTAAAGGGATGTGAAGAGACGCTTGTTTAACAAGTTTAATTTATTAATTCATTTATCTTTTTTATTGGCTGGATAAATCAATAACTGTCTGCAGGTCTGAGAAACATAAAAGTACAACTTGCAGTATAAGTTTAAAAAAATATATTGATTGGAGACAGCTGTAGAGCTCCTAAATACGGTACAGTTCGGTACATTTCTTCAGTAACACCGTGAAATAATCTATAGAAATATTTATGTGGAACCGTAAACAATGCTTTTGTTGTTTAAAGGGCCTATGACGTATTTCCGGTGTAGCAGACGCGTTGACGCAGCCGTCGTAAACTAAACAAACATGGCTCTGCTCCTTTATCGACCTTTATGATACCTGGACAAACGAAAATGGAAATAAGAGACGGCCATTTGGTATAATATGAGTCCGTAGATGAAGATCAACTTAATCATTTAGTGTTTTTGGTTTAAAGCAGCTTTTTGTGGCCGTGTTTACGCTTAGCTAGCTAAACAGTTAGCTAATGTAAGCTAACAAGATGGACCTTGGAACAATGTTGTACAATAATTTAAAAGATGTTACGTGGAGTACGATGTCGCTTCCATTGGATCAGCTCGTCAGCGCCTATAAGTTGCCCCAGATCATCAGGCTGGACGACGGTTAGTAGCTCCGTGACTGTCCCAAGTTTCCATGCTAACTTATTAGCAGCAGAGGCTAACAACTGTGCGTGAGGCTGATTTGCGCATCAGCTTGGTTAGTTTTCATAAATGCTTAATGAAATAATCTTTTTCCTTAATATGTTGGAATTTCCTCACGTCTGACCAACAGACCACAATACGTTGATAGTTTGTTTAGAAATATAATTACAAGTCACAGCTTTAATTCACACAATTAGCTCAGTGCCGTACCCTCCTAGCACCACGTCTGCCTCACAGCCAATCAGAGAGAAGCCACCTCAGAAGGACGAGTGCCAAGAAGCCAGCAGGTCTGGATGGAATCTGCTCCAGGCAGCTCCGGGACTGTGTAGACCTGCTCTGTCAGGTGGTCTTGCTTATCTTCAACCTAAGCCTGAGTCTTGAGAGGGTTCCTGAACTGTGAAAGACTTTCTGTGGTTCCAGGGAGCATCATGAACAGGGCTGAGTCGTATTGCAAAGGTACCGCTGGCAGCACGTCCAGATGCGGATCAGATCGGCCTCAGTGGTGGAGAATCGCATCCCTGTTCTCTGCTTCGCCCCGCGGGGGCGCCTGTACTTACCCACACATTTCCCGTTGGGGGATTAATAAAGTCTTAGTGGATTAAAATGGGAAGCATCTTTCCTCCGTCTCCAGCCTGCAGATCTGAGCTGGTGTTTTAAACCAGGTCTGCAGGTTTTCCTTGTTTCCTGCTCCAGCACACCTGAGTCAGATTACTGGGTCACTGCATAGAACTTCATAGGCTGTTGGATCCATTTAATCAGAGTCAGGTGTGCTGTAGCGGGAAACATCTAAAACCTGCGGCAGAAATCGGCGATGCTTCGCGGCAACCTCTGGAGGAGTTTGGCTGAAAACGGAGCCGCTGCTGCGGGAACACGATGGCAACGTTGGGGCCGCTCTCTGACTCCAGTCAGGCCTAAACTTGAAGACCAGAGCCTTCTGTACTGGGTGGGAGGAGTTCCTTGGTGCGGTGGGACGGCTGCATTCAGCTGATGAATGTTTTTCTCCTTCCTGCAGATCAGCTGGTTGAAGGGCTCCAGGACAACGACTACCTCTTGGTTCATTCCTGCCGTCAGTGGACAACCATCACTGCTCACAGCCTGGAGGAGGGACACTACGTCATCGGCCCCAAAATAGAGATCCCAGTTCATTATGAAGGTCCAGACACATCCGTCCTCCGTGTGTCCTTACGCCGGATATTCCTGTCTCTGTTTTCATTCTGGTTTCTGCTGCGTGTTTCCTGCCTAAGGTCAGTTTAAGCTGCTGGAGCAGGACCGGGACGTCAGGGAACCCGTGCAGTACTTCGGCAGTGTGGAGGAGGTGGCCAAGGCCTTCCCTGAAAGAGTCTATGTCATGGAGGAAATCACTTTTAACGTTAAGGTACTTTCTGGATTCTGGTTTTCTGGAAGCTGACGGCGTTATCCCAGGAATTTAGATTTCCACGAAAAAGGAAAATGATGAAGTAAATTTAGTTGTAAGGTCCATTCCCGGCTCCTTCTCATCAGTTTAATGGTGATGTTTCCTCAGATGGCTTCTGGAGAATGTAACGAGGACACGGAGGTCTACAACATCACACTCTGCACCGGCGATGAGCTGACATTAATGGGTCAGGCCGAGATCCTGTACGCCAAGAGCTCCAGAGAGAAGTCCAGACTCAACACTATTTTAAAGAAGATCGGGAAGCTGAACTCCATCAGTAAGATCGGTCGGGGAAAGATGCCGTGTTTGATCTGCATGAACCACCGAACAAACGAGAGCATCAGCCTCCCGTTCCAGTGCAAGGGCCGCTTCAGCACCTGCAGTCCGCTGGAGCTCCAGATGCAGGACGGTGAGCACACCATCAGGAACATCGTGGAGAAAACCCGACTCCCGGTCAACGTCATCGTCCCCAGCAGTCCGCCCCGGAACCAGCATGACCTCCACCTGATCCGGGAGGGGCACCGCTACAAACTGGTCAACATCCAGACCAAGACCGTGGTCGTGTGCTGCGTCCTGCGAAGCAACAAAATAGTTCCCATCCATTTTCCTTTCCACGTGGCCATGCCGAGGTTCATCGTTCCAGAGGAGCTGCTGCAGGGAGAGCTGTGGCTGGACACCATGGTCCACCGCTGGTTCTCCTTCTGCCAGGACCAGTTTGACATCGATGACTACTCGCGTGCCGTCCGGGATGTTCGGACAGACTGGAATGACGATGGGAAGAGTCCCAGGAAGAGCAGTGGGAATGGTAGCGGGGGCTCCAACGGGTGTCCGGGTCACCTGCAGATCCCCAGCTCCCTGACGTACGCCCGGGACGAGCTCACCCAGTCCTTCCACCGGCTGTCGGTGTGCGTCTACGGCAGCAATCTCCATGGTAACAGTGAAGTCAACCTGCAGGGGTGTTTGACGCTGTGTGGAGACTGGCCTCCTCCGCTGTCTGACGGGAACCAATCAGAACCCGGAGAAAGCGAGAACTTCTTCCACGAGCTGCTGGAGAGCCAACCGGCAAGCCTCAGCACGCTGGACGTTCCCTATGAGGAGCTGTGGTTGGACCACCTGCGAGGCCAGATCCCCAAAACCGCCTCAAACGAAGGAATCCGCGGCATCAACAATGGCTGCACGGCAACGGGGGCCCTGTCGTACCCCGTCACCAGTTTAGATGCTCCGCTGACTCCACCACCAGTCCCACCCAAATCTGAAGCTGTGAGTACAAATCCTTCCTCCCGGGAGGGTCTGAGAAGGTCCGATTCAAACCGAGTTGTTGCTAGATTTTAGTCTCCATCAGATTAACACGAGTCTCTACGGTCGACGCCTTTCCTGCCAAAACACCCTGATTTTTAGATAAAGTTTCCCACTTTGTAGGAGTTGTGACCGGTACCGTGGACCCAAACATCCCGCGTGAACTGGATCAGTAGATCGTAATCATGCTGAGGATCTGGCTCCCAGGAGTCGGGTTTAGTCCAGGCTGACAGGAAAACCTGTTCTGGGTTGTTCATGTTGTTTTTCTTTCAGGTGAAAGAGGAGTGTCGGCTCCTCAACGCTCCGCCCATCCCGCCACGAAGTCTCAAACAGCCGCCGTTAAAACCCCGACAGCAGGACGCCCGTTCCCTGAGTCCAACCCTCTCGTATTACTCCTCCGGTCTCCACAACATGTAAGAACCGGGTACCTGGAAAACTGGGCCAGAGCACATTGTGACCTGCCTGAACCTGCTGACGAATTTTCCATTTTTCCTGCAGCAGCGGAGCGAGCGAACAAGATGGAGCCGACCCGGCAGACCAGAACCATGGCTGCTACCCCTGTAACTGGGCCCAGTCCAGCAGCGCCGACCCCCCTAGCAGCTGTCAGGGGTCAGATGGAGTTTCCTCGCGGTTATCTTGGCCCAATAACTTCAGCAGGAAAGAGTCCCGTTGCATGGACGACTTCCTGCCGTCCGACTGTCGTAGTTACTACAGTTACCCCAGAAAAAGGTCCCCCAACACCCCCAAAACGTGCACGTCCAGCCTTGTGGACTTCAGTGTACGAGAGCACGTACTCACCAGTAAAGACTTCGGTTTTCAGAAAGCATCTCAGATCTGCACCAAATCTTCAAGTTACAACTCTGAGATGTACCGAGACAAGCCCATCGCAGAATCTGACAGCAAGCAGAGCCGGTCCTGCCCCATCCTGCCCCCCCGAACACCCAAATCCAGCACCATGAAGACCACCAAGGACCTTCTGTCTCAGTCCGTCTGTGATACAAACTCCTCACTTCCTCAACCAGACCAGGACACAGAAAACGAGTCTACCCTCTCCAGTTCTGTACCTAAGCTCTGTCCCACCTTTTCTCCGACCGAACCCTGGCAGCCTCCGTCCAGCCTGGCTGGGGTTTCTATAGAAGAGGTGTACAGGTCTCTAAAGTTCCTGGGCCTTCCAGAGGACATCGTCTCTCTGTTTGTGTCCGAGAAGATTGACGGGAATCTGCTCCTGCAGCTGACCGAGGAGATTTTATCCGAAGACTTTAAACTGAGTAAACTACAGGTGAAGAAAGTCCTGCAGTTCATCGGCGGATGGAGACCTAAAATCTGACCGGTCCTGTCGGAGGACTTCCGTCCTCCAGCACAGCGGCCAGAGCGGCCGGAAGTTCTGATGGTTGAAGATTTGGCACTTTCGTAAAGACTTTATAGAAACTTTTTAATCCTTCTGTTCGTGTCCCCGTGGACGCAGGTCAGCCTGGCACAAATCTACAGAAATGTGCGGCCGCGTCCCCGTGGAGGCGGCGTCCCCGAGTAGTGACGTCCCCGTGGAGTGATGCGGCGGCGTCCCCGTGGAGGCGGCGTCCCCGTGGAGGGATGCGGCGGCGTCCCCTTGGAGGGATGCGGCGGCGTCCCTGTGCGGCGGCGTTCCCATGGAGGCGGCGTTCCCATGGAGGGGTGCGGCGGCCCCGAGTAGTGACGTCCCCGTGCGGCGGCGTCCCTCTACAAGAAAATGCTCGGCCTCTGGACTGGGTCTGGATCAGAAACCAGGACCGGTGGCGTCGCAGCTGTAACACTAAAGGAAACCGCGTCTCAGGTTTTTATTGGTTTCTTTTCCCACTTTTGATCACAACAAATAAACTGGCCGAATTTCTGCATCTTGATTCTTGTAAAACGAGCCAAAGCCGCGGATCGTCGTCGCTGGATTCTGCTACTTTAGACCGGATCAGAACCGGAGGACACGAAGCCGAACTGAGGGAACGGAAAACGCTCCTCATGCACTTTGATTTCAGACGTTCTACCAGCTGCGGCGGCACGTCTGATGCAGCACTTCTCGCCTTAAACCCAAAGACCTTAACAGAGTTCTGCTTTCAACAGTTCCAGGTTTAACGAGGGAACGGTGCTGGGTTCCTCTGCCCCAGAACCCCACGGAAACAAGCGGAAAACCTTTCACAGGAAAAATATTCATGTTAAACCAGGAAATTCAAACCTGTTAGGAATTCTCACTCGTAGCCGCCGGTTCTGCCGGGTTCTCTTTGCGACACTTTATGGCAACTTGTTACATAATTTACTTTATTTTTTTTTAATGAACTTTTAAAGAAAACCGAGATTATTTTTTACTGGAGTGTTTTGTTAAATGTTGGTTCTGTTTGGGTTCTGAATTCATGTCTGGAAGTAATTGTGACTGAGCCCTGCAGGAGGTTCTTCTGTCTGTTTACTGAAGGAAATAAAGAAAGAATCATGACTCAGCAGTTTCCTCGTCTTTAAATCCGGATTTTATTTGGACTGGTCCGTGTTGTTTCGGGTCTCCAGAGACCAGGAGAAGGACCAACAGAGGTCCGGGTTCTGATCCAGCTACAGTTTCCAGTTCTGATGATAGGTTAAGGAACCAGGAAGTAGGACAGAGCTACATGGTGCACCGAAGTTATTCCGTCACGCAACTCTTATTTTGAAAGGAGAAAACGTTTACAGGGAAGCTTCCTGTTATTATATTTTACATTTACAGAAACAAATTTAAATTCGCCCCCGAGGCTCCGAACAGATGTGATCTACCTTCAATCTGCTGGTTTTCTGATTCAAGTTCAAGTTTTTCCTGAATTTAGGAGACTTTCCGGTCTAGTTCTGGTCCAGGAGTCATCTTCAGTGTCGGGGTTAAGAACAAATACTGGATGGAAGGAACAAATGATCGGAGACGAAGGGTTCAGGCCGAGAGAACCCCGAGTATGAACGAGTCCTGAAATCAGAGTTCAGACCCGACCCGAGAACAGGAACCAGAACCAGTTCTGCTCCTTCTGACCGTTAAACTCCGTTTGTCAGCGACCACGCGAGAACCCTGTCGGCAAATGAGCCGATGGTTTGTCCTGCAGGAATTTTAATGTTTCTAGATGGATCATCCGAGTCAGGTCGGACCAGGAAAATCTAAAACCTGTAGGACTGAGGCCGCCCAGGACCAGAACCGGACATCCACTGATCCGGAGGTTTCTGGACTCTGTGGGGGCTGATCCACGTGTGGAAATGTCTCCTGTTCCCTGAACCAGTCTTTCCCAATCTGAGCCCCATGAATCCTGCCACTGTGCCGCCAGGGAAGATACCTGCTCATTCAGGTAGTCAGCTGGACACATACCTAGACCTGAACCCAGACCTGCCCACCTGCAGTGACCCCAGATCATAGACTCTTCATTTTACCGATGAAGAAACTTAAGTGATCATGTGACTAAATTAACACGACTAGTCCGACCTCGAAGCAGCTGCGTTACTTAGTTCTACCAAGTTAGATGGAAGTGACGCCCCCGACCGGTAACCATGGAGATCAATAATCCTGCTCGATTCAGTACAATGAAAGATTCTAGATTTTGTGTAAAGTAAAATCTTTACTGTTATATGGGAACAGCAGGGACCTGTGGGTGTAGCGAAGTAGATCCAGACTGCTGCGGTTTGTAGCTTTAGCAAAGTGATGTATAAATAAAGTTTTATCCATCCTGTCAGAAAACGCCGGGACCTGTTTAACGGGTTTGTTGGAACGACAAATTTTACAGGACGAACTTCAGACTTTTATTTTCACTCAATCAAAGTCACAAAAACTGAAAATCTGGCATTTTTTCCCGGTTTCCCCAACATTTGTTGGACCGGCACAGAATCAGATCCACGGTTCCCAGCCAACCCAAACTCGGCCCAGGACATTGGGATCCGTGGCCTGGTCCAGCAGAGCGTCCACCTGCTTCTCCACCGACAGACAGGAAGCCGGAAGCTTTGCCCGCACGTTGTGCTCCTCGCTTCCCAAAGCTACGCGCTGCATTCCCGGGAATGACGAGTCCTTCTCGAAGCCGAGCGCCAGCTCCTCACTGTGGAAACCAACATCAGACAGAAGAGTCCAGGGTTAATGAAACCCCGAACCTGAATAAACCAGAATAAAGTATAAATAAATCCCATATAAAGCCTGGTTGGGCTGCCCGGATTAATGCTGCAGGGTCCGGGGTCTGCTGGTCTCTCCACCCCAACCAACCCGGGCTCTGCTGGTCTCTTCACCCCAACCGGTCCGGGGTCTGCTGGTCTCTCCACCCCAACCAACCCGGGCTCTGCTGGTCTCTTCACCCCAACCGGCCCGGGGTCTGCTGGTCTCTCCACTCCAACCGGCCCGGGGTCTGCTGGTCTCTCCAACCCAACCGGTCTGTCCACTACACTCGGCGTGGGGCATGCTGGTCCCG
>JBAMHW010000020.1:24445078-24455511 GCA_037177495.1 Rhadinocentrus ornatus | reverse complement strand
CAGTTTCCAGTGGAACCAGCTGCCAGTGGAACCAGTTTCCAGTGGAACCAGCTGCCAGTGGAACCAGTTTCCAGTGGAACCAGCTGCCAGTGGGACCAGGTTCCAGTGGAACCAGTTTCCAGTGGAACCAGTTTCCAGTGGAACCAGTTTCCAGTGGAACCAGCTGCCAGTGGAACCAGTTTCCAGTGGAACCAGCTGCCAGTGGAACCAGTTTCCAGTGGGACCTTCGACACTGATCCACTGATGGAAGGAAATGTTTAGTATTAAATCTACAACTGAAATAAAATCTGCATGTTTACGGGAAGTTTTCCTGTTTGTTTGAACATCATTACAACTAATCTGTCCTGATGTACTTCTAATTATGTCCACACATATACACGTATATATGTGTGTGTGTATATAAATAACACACACATCTGCCTGCATGTCTGTATCAAGGAAGTCCTGAGAAGCAGCTCAGTGGCCAGAACCAGATCCGGGTAACTGACACTGAAGCTGTTCACCATGCAGGGTCCCCCCCCCACATCCAGGGTCCAGAGGCTCGGAGCATCAGGGCCACCGTCCAAGCTCCATCGGGAAGATGACCCCGGGGGCACCGAGTGAGTCTCAGGGAATGGACCCTGCAGGAGAAATCCTGGTCGTTGGGGTAAAGAAACGAACAAGTTGTTTTAACATTTTTATTTTCTGTCTGAAACGGTGAAGGGGCAGAAAATCTGGATGAATCCAGCTGCTGGACCAGTCCAGAACTGCTCCACCATGTCCAACCAGATCTGGATTCTTCTGGAAACTCCTCCTGGGAGAACCTGGCGGTCTTCATGCCAGAAACCTGCTCAGTCAGCTGATCTCACCGTTTCCTAAACAACTAACTGCCCTGCAGTGAGGCCAGCGGCCACAGTCCACTTTCTATGTAAAAGGGACAAATACGGCTACTCTTCCTCATCGTCCTCCTCGCCTCTAATCCGTTTCATAGAAAAATGATCGTGGTTGTTTTCCAGCAGATCAACGGCCAACGTCTCCTGCAGGCTACAAACTTCTCTCTGAACCACTTCCTGCTCCCAGGTGAGCCGACACCTGCTCGTCTACATGCGGTGGATGTGGCGGTGGTCCGTGAACTGCTGCAGGTCCTGGAGGTTGTCCCACCACCTGAAGAGGAAGGTGTGGGCGATGAGGCGGAACCAGGGCGTGACCTCCAGCTGCTGCTTCTCCGCCTTCTCCAGCATCACCTTCAGCTCCTCCTTGCTGACGTAGCAGTGAGTCTTGATCTCGTTGGGATCCGGGTTCAGGTCCACGTCCTGGGCAGCAGACGGGACATGTTATTCCCCATGAGACCAGAATCTAAAACCATTAAGCATGTAATGCTAAAGACCTGGTCCAACTGGTCTCAGGAAAGGATGGAGGGAAGGAGGGAAGGGAGAGAGGGGGACAGAGGAAGGGAGGGGGACAGAGGGAGGGAGGGGAGGGAGGGACAGAGGGAGGGAGGGAGGGGGACGGAGGGAGGGAGGGAGGGGGACAGAGGGAGGGAGGGAGGAATTTATTGTCATTGCACAACAATTCTATCAGTAATCTAATTCTTGGCTATGAAGTCTTCGGCTCAGCTGACGACGTTACAAGATTGTAAAGCAGAATAAAATAGTGGAGCAGAAAAGGGAAGAACACTAGAACCAAGTTCCAGAGGAAAATCTGTAACAAGCAATTAGAGGTTATTTGAAGGTGCTGCTGAGCATTTAGTCTTGTGGCCGGTATGAAGCCGTCCCCGAGCCCGGTGGTACGGGCTTGAATGCCAGACGGTAGCAGACAGAAAGGTTCGTGGCTGGGGTCTCTAGTGGTTTCGGTGGCCTTCCTCCTTCACCGCTGGGTGTAGAGTCCTCCATGGAGGGCAGGACCGTCCCGGTGATGTGCGGAGCAGTTTTCACCACCCTCCGTAGAGCCTTGGGGTGGAGGGCGGGGATGCAGCCAGTCAGGATGCTCTCAATGCTGCACCTAGAAAAGTTGCAGAGGATCCCTGAGTCCACGTTGAGCCTCGGTAGTCTGCGGAGGAAGAAGAGCCTCTGTCTGCTGACTTTGTGATGGAGTCAGTGTGATGAGTCCAGGTGAGCTGATGTGGACCCCAGGAAACCTGAAGCTGTAGCCCTGTTGATGGAAAGGGGGGCGTGTTCCTCCCTCTGCCTCCTACTGAGGTCCACAATCAGTTCCGTAGTTTGTTGTCCTGGCACCGAGATGTCTGACGTCCTCTCTGTAGGCCGTCTCGTCGTCACCGGTGATCCGGCCAATGGCGGTCGTATCGTCAGCAAACTAACGATGGTATTGGATGTGGATGGCCGTGCAATCATGCGTGAACAAGGAGTACAGCAGAGGACTGAGCACACAGCCCTGGGGGACGCCGGTGTTCAGAGTCAGGGTGGAGGATGTGGTCCGCGTCAGTTTCTGTCTCTGGGAAGGCAGCAGAACTGAGACGTGATCATATTTCCCAGAAGGAGAGCAGAGAGGGCCTTACACGTGTTTGCGTCAGGGGTGTAAACATGATGGAGTCCGTGATGATGTGTTGGTGGAATCTCGGCAGGACTTTCCTCAGGTTGGTGGTGAAAATCCCCGGCAATAAAGTCTCTGCCCTGTCCATAACTTCAGTTCTTCCACGGCCACGCTGGTATCAGCGTGTGGCGGAACATACGCTGCTGTCATGACAACCGACGTGAACTCACGCGGAGGATACTACGACCGGCATCTGGTCACCAGGTGCTCCAGGTCTGGAGTCCAGTCTGAGCACCGCTGGTTCACCATGGAACACCACCGGTACAGTCCGGTCCAGCCGGTAAACGGAGAGTCCCTCGGGAACAATGGCGTAGTCCGGGATCGAGGGGTCGAGCCAAGTTCCCGTTACAGATGTTAGTCTCCCGGTGAAACGCCGTCCGGCTCCGACGTTCGTCCAGCTCGTTGTCCAATGACGGAACGTTTGCCAGAAGAACACTCGGGAGAGGAGTCCGATTCCCCGTTTCCTCAGCCGGACCAGGACTCCAGCTCGTGACCCTCTTTTCCTCCGCCGCTCAGGTACAACAACAGGTAGGCGCCGCCATGGAGATTCCCCGTTGTAAGCTGGTGGCGGTGGCGATAAAGTTTTTTCCATCACCTGTATGATGAGCTCACTTAGCAACGTCAGGGGACAGAGCTTGAGACGCCGCAGCCGTCCTCGGCGCCATCTTCAACGGGAAAGGTTTAAATCCACCTACGATCCAATGGACAAATCCTGCTTTACCATGTTGGACCGGGAACCACAAACTGGGACCGAGGAACTGAGACCTGGGTTGGTTTACCTTCTGCATGAGCAGGATGTAGTCGATCTCGTGTTCTCCCCAGACGCCGTCTGATTGGGCCTTGTAGTGGATCCGTGTCAGGTAGGTCATCTCCTCTGGGGTCACCTGGCCAGCGAGAGCGGATCAGACGAAGCCAAGACACACCTGAATCTGGATCATCTACACGCACACACCTGTTCCAGAGGGATTCCCAGTTCAGCTCCCAGTCTCCTCTGGGCCGCCTTCCTCACCCCGGCAGCATCCTCTTCCTCCAGCTCGCCGTCTGTGTGCAGAGGATGACTGCAGCATGTGTTGGTGAAGCAGCCTGCGCACAAACAAACGTGAGGCAGCAATAAACGGCGTCCACCAGCGTCTGTCCACCGTGCGGCGGCGGCGGCCCACCTGGGAAGGTGATCTTGGCATCGGATCTCTGCTGGAGGAGCAACTTTCCCTCGCCGTTGAAGAGGAAGACGCTGAAGGCTCGATGGAGCAACCCTGGAGAGACACAGAGACGGCGTGAGGACACTCATACGGTGCGAGGACACTGAGATGGCGTGAGGACTCAAAAAAAGAAAGAATGTGAGGACACAGACGGGGCGAGGACACAGATGAGGACGCAAAGACGGCGTGACGATGCGGAGACGCCACAAGGACAAGGAGAGACAGCGTGAGGACGGCATGAGGACACAGAGACGGCACGTCAGAGACAGTGGATGTGCGTCCAGAAGGACAAACCTTTGTCGATGTTGGAGTTGAGGTGGCAGTTCTTCTTGGTGTCGGCTCCGATCTTGCGGTCGTTGCCGTCGACGACGATGCACATCTCCGCCAGCAGCTGCACCTGCTTCTCGTCCAGGTGGTTGGTGGCGATGTCCGTGGTGGTCTCCGTGGTAACCTCCGGCATCTTGGCTGCAGCCTGTAGGCGTCTCACTGCACTGTGAGGAGACAGGAAACACCTCAGATACTCGCTGCTGACCAAGGACGGCGGTACCGCTACTCTTAAGTCAATGGTTCGATACCCGCCCGTGCGAATCCACGGTGGCCATGCTGTGTTCACGTAAACCTTCCATCCGTTTTCATTTCTGAGTTTCAGACATTTTCCTTAATCCCTTCTGTGTCACATGACCGTGGCAGCCAATCAGACATCCTGATGATGATGATGATGATGATGCTAGGGGTCATGATGTTTACTCTTTGAATGCAGGTTGTAAAATATTAAAATCTTTCCATTTCAGTTAGTTAATTCATTATTTTATAAGATTTGTTTTAATCTATTTTCATTTAAACGGAGTCGTTTCAAATTGCTCCTGTTCAGGGTGTTGGAGGACATAAAAGTCCTCTCCCAAAAACTGCTATAAAAACGTGACGGATGTCCCGCTGTCCTCCACAAATATTTTAATTAACTTCAGCCGTGATCAAAAATACCAAACATGTAATTATTCAGGTTATTTTAACCCTTTAAATGCCCGTTTGATCACATGTCAGCGACTATCAACATGGACGAGTTGTTTTCTATCTAATAGTTTTTCCTTTTAGTTTAGCTTGAAATAAAATCCTCTTAACGTGTTTTAGAAGGAAAATAACGTCTCTGTGCTGATAAAGTTAGTCACGTGATCAAACTGGCCTTTAAAGGGTTAAAATGATCTGAATAATTACATGTTTGGTATTTTTGATCGAGGCTGAAGTTAATTAGAATATTTCAGAAAGAAGAAAAAACTGGAAAATAACCACGGTGGTCTACAGCAGTTTTTGTCCTGTAAGGACCTGAATGGGTGGTAAAAGATATTAATGCACATTAACGTCGAACCACGTGATTTGTGATGGATGGAAAAGGAGCGTACCCTTTTAACCTTTTAATGATTATTAGTGACACGTCGAATAAAGAAGTTAAACTTCTGAATGAATCCGTTTAGCCCGCGTGAAACCTTTTAATGTCTCGGAAACTCCGCAAGGACCAGATTGTTGTGCTGTGAAAGGATTTATCACCAATTTCGCTGGTAAATGATATCAGGAGATCCTGCCCTGGTCCCGGCTGGAGGAAAAGTGGAGCTCTGGAACAGTTAGCTTCCGGTCAGCTTCAAACTAGCGGAACTTTCTGGGTCCGGACCGGAAACCGGCTCATCGTCAGCGGTCTGGACTCGCGGCTTTCAGGCGGTTTCGTGGGTCTTCGTGGAGCTAGCTTACCTTGATATCCCTCTGCAGCACGTAGACGCAGCCGCGTATCGGAGCCCGCAGCTCGGAGCGTTTGGTTTTAGCACCGCGGCTCCTTCCCGGGACACCATCCGAAGCACCGCCCACACAGCTGGGACCATGGCCTGACCCAAGGAGACCAATCACAGGGCCGGAAGACAGGGCTGCGGGGAAAACACGGACAGGAATCCAGAGAGAAGGGACAGGGACTTCACCCAGCAGCAGACTGATCAATAAAGTTCATGCTCCAATAAATTGATCAGAAGACGCCCGTAGAAGGTAAAACTCTTCTGGTTTTTATTGTTTGGAAATTTATCCAGATTTGGAGAAAATTTAGCTTCAGTAAAGTTAAAAATTCTACATGCGTAAAAAAAAGAATTAAACTTGATATTTGTTTGTTTGTTTATTTATTTGTTGATCAATGTGACTTAATGCGATATGTATGCATGTGAGTAAATGTGTGCTACAGGTAAGTGTACGCAACCTTTTCTTGCTCCTTTTCCACTTTTATTTACTCAACTTATAGAAATGATTTTCTGATCACCACTAAGCAACATAAAAGCTCTTCACACATTTTTGATCCACTCTTTCCGATGAAATGTGAAGTTTTACTTTTTCAACACAGTTTTATTTATTTATTTTTATCGTGTAGCTCAGTTTACCTTATTGCAGCCTTTCCCAAACTGGGGGTCTCGGCCCCCACAGGGGTCCCAAGATAATTTCAGGGGGTCGTCGTGAAAAGAAAATAACCTAATCATAAAAAATAATCATTTTTTAAAAAATGAGGAATTTTGTATCATGGCTGTCAGATTAATTGTGAAATTCCTAAATTGTTTAGCTGATGGGAGCCTTCTCTAGAATGACTCAGCGTTATTTAGAAAAACTTCATGTGTTTTGGCTGCTGTAACGGAGTCCTTGCAGGTCTCTGGTCGGACATTTTACTCGGGATAAGTGGGACTTTCTGTGCTCCAGCACATTCAGTCTGAGAAGCTACCTGAGAGTCCAGGTGTCTAGATTAAAGATTAGAACTAACTAAATCTTGTTTGTGGATTTGGAAGAACCTTCTGCTCTGTTCAGGATCCACAACAGTACTTTCTGAGCCTGGTTCCACTCCATGCTGATAAAAATGAAACGTCTGGATCCAGGAATTAGACGCCTCCATGTGAAGAAGCAACTGAGTTTCATCTGAAGGACGAACACAGAGAAACTTTTCTTTCATTTGTTGCTTTGGACGATAATTTCATTCAAGGCCTGAGAGCAAAGCAGGACCAGGACATTCAGATCCAGAATGAAACGTCCTCCTCAGGGTCAGCTGTTATCAGACCAGCCAGACAGCTGATAGGGAGACCCATGACGGGTAATAATTCTCCTCCTTCTGCCTCCAGTTTTTCCCTCTTCTTCAACTAAGAACTAGTTATCTGGGCAGTCTGGTTTTATTTTGCTGGTCTGCAGCGTCTCAGGTGTCACGCTGGGTCACCTGCCGCTACGAGTCTCTGCAGAGTCCAGCAGATCCTGGTGGTTTGAACCGATCCCTGTCTCCCAGCAGCTGTTTGTGTCATTTGGGTATTTTTCTCTTTTCCTGTCTGATCGACGTAAAAACAGCATGGCTGAAAAGTAACCCACAGACCCGAACATGTACCAATTAAACAGGAAATTAATCGATAAAAGAAATCCATTTCAGTCTAAAAGTCCGTTTATTTTTCATCTTTTTCAGCTTCAAGTATTTACAAGCTAAGATATGAAGCCCACGATGAGCTGTCGCGTGTCTCTGCTCAGATGTCAATAAAGTTATTTATAAAACGGACAGAATGAATATTTGATCCAGTTTGAGGTCTGTTCCGTTCCAGTAAATCCACTCCGGGCTTTCCCGCCATCCCGCTATCAGCCCACTGAGCTGAGCAGCTCGCGCTCAGAGGTTAGAGGCCTGAACTGCCCGACACTGTCGCCACACCCAGAGAAGCAGATAGAACACTAAAATACTCACGACAGGTGTGTTCTGTGGCAGGTGGAGCCCCAGCGTCTCTTCACGTCTTTAGGCGTCTCTTTACGACAATTATTTCCGAGAGAAATCCAACGGTCGGACCTCGTTCCCCCCTCTGACGTCACAGACTTTCATTCGACGCCTTCACTGCAGCGTGAGCACCAATTGGCTCAAAAAGCGCAAACACAAACCACGTGACGCGGAAGTGGATGCAAACACCTGATGTGTCAAAAATCTGAGTGGGACTGTGATGAATGAGAAGCAGCGGCGTCTGTTGTCAGGGAAGTAAAACACGATGGAAGGGTGAGACCGAAACAGGTGTGTGCCGCGTGACGTTTTGGAAGGACAAAGCCCAGGTTACGTGAACGTCAGAAGGTGATATGTGGCAGCTAGCTTGTAGCTAAGCTAACCTGGTTAGCTCCGGAGAAGCAGCGATGGCTTCAGGGCGGCAGTGACGGCGGTGAGTAGAACAAGTCCCGGTTATTATCTGACCGGTGCGTCGGTGCTGAGTCATCAACTCACATATTCGTTAATTTAAGCAGAATAAAATGAAACGTTTCCGGTTACTGTCATGAAGCGTAAATTTCACGAACCATGGCTGAACTTGGATGTTTTTGTAGCGAATGAAACCGTCTCCCATCTTCTTGTAGCAGGACGGTGTCAGATTCCAGTTTCTGAGTCGAGAAGGTTTTCAGGCTGTAAATGACGAGCAGGCTTCAGCCATCACAGCTGTTCACATTAACATCTTATCATTTTCAGAATATCTGGCAAATCATCAGGTTGAAGTTTGGTCCAGTTTCTGCTTTGTACCTGCAGACAGGTGGTGACAGAGCGACCCCACACCAGCCAGCCAGCCAGCGTGCTCCGTGTTTACCTGCGGGTCAGGTTGGTTGTAGCAGGTGGGCGGGGCCACAGCAGGGATGCCTGTGGAGGGCGGAGGCAGCACTGGCTCGGCTTCAGCTGCTCGTCACCCCAAACAGAAGCGAAAAGCTCACAGTTTGTCCATCCGGCGCACCAACAGCACCGAGGAGAGGACGGCAGGTGTCCTGAGAGGAGACATGCTGGAGGGACAGGTGAGTTTTAGTTTCCTTTAAGACTCTGACAGGTTTTGGTTCAAGATAAGTTTCAGGTGCAGGTCCTGGAACGTGGGCAGGTTTACACTGATGGTTGTCAGAATCAGCCGGTTCAGCCACATTGTTGGATTCTTGCTTCCCTCTGCAAGCCAGACGCAGTTGGTTTTAGGCTCAGAAGGAGGACACCTGTGGACCTGCTCCGTAGTTACAGGTTTCACTTCCGCTAAACCCGGTTCAAACCCACGGTTTTTCCAGACAGGGAGGACTGTACGTCTTTCAGCAGCAGTCGGATCTTCTTTGTCTCCCAGACGTCCACAATCTGGACGTCTGCTTCTTCTGGTCCAGAGGTCCTTGAGTTTTTACCTTCTGTTTCTGCTTTGTGGTCTGTGGCAGACATGTGGACTCCAGTCTGGGACTTGCACTTAAGTTGCATTTCCAGCGACTCGAGACTCGACTCGGACTCGTGATTTGAGACTCGTGAACATCTTTTTTTTTCATGATGGCCTTTCTGTGTTGGCATGTTCTCCACGTGTATGCGTGGGTTCTCTCCGGGTTCTCCGGCTTCCTCCCACCGTCCAATGACCTGATGTTCGGTTAGCTGGTGACTCTAAATGCTCTCCGGGACCGAGTGTGAGTGGTTGTTTATCTCTCTGTGTTGGTCCTGTGATGGACCGGTTACCTGTCCAGGTGTACTTGGCTCCCCTGCTCATCGCTGGGACAGACTCCAGTTTCCCCGCAACCCTGAATGGGACGAAGCTGTAGAGAAAATGAAAGAAGATTATGTTGTTTACATGAACTCTTTCCAGGTTCTGAGTTCTAACGGAACCTTGATTTATCAGAACCGTCTGGATCAATGATATTGGCTTATTGATCCATGAATAGAGGCCTTATGGCTTATTACTCTGTTGTTTCCCGTCAAGCTGCAGTTTGAACTCATGTTGATAAAACGTGACTTTCTTTCATCAACGTCCGTCTGGATAAAGTCGTTGGGAAATTAATCCATCTGTGGTTTGTCCAGGACTCCAAGCTGCCCCTCGCGCTGCGGAACACCCTCCTGGACCTGTTCGGCCAGATCGAGCGCGAGTTTGAAAACCTCTACATTGAAAACGTTGAATGTGAGTAGGAGACACCTGATCTCCGCACCCTACAGACGTACCTGACCTACTTACCGACCGACGTACCTGACAACGCACTTGACCTACTTACCGACCGACGTGCCTGACAGACGCACCTGACCTACTTACCGACCGATGTACCTGACAGACGCACCTGACAGACGCACCTGACCGATGTGCCTGACAGACGCACCTGACCTACTCACCAACCGACGTACCTGACAGACGCACCTGACCGATGTGCCTGACAGACGCACCTGACCTACTCACCAACCGACGTACCTGACAGACGTACCTGACAGACGTACCTGACAGACGCACCTGACCGACGCACCTGACCTACTCACCGACCGACGTTCCTGACAGACGTACCTGACCGACACACCTGACCTATTCACCGACCGACGTACCTGACAGACGCACCTGACAGACGCACCTGACCTACTCACCGACCGACGCATCTGACAGACGCACCTGACCTACTCACCGACCAACGTACCTGACAGACGCACCTGACCTACTCACCGACAGACGTACCTGACAGACGCACCTGACCGACGCAACTGACCTACTCACCGACCGACGCACCTGACAGACGCACCTGACAGACGCACCGACCGACGCACCGACCGACGTACCTGACAGACGCACCTGACCTACTCACCGACCGACGTACCTGACAGACGTACCTGACAGACGTACCTGACAGACGTACCTGACAGACGCACCTGACCTACTCACCGACCGACGTACCTGACAGACGCACCTGACAGACGCACCTGACCTACTC
>JBAMHW010000020.1:24261223-24275144 GCA_037177495.1 Rhadinocentrus ornatus | reverse complement strand
AGCATGTTTGCTTCAGCAGAACCCAGCAGATATTTGTGTTTTCTTCACGTTTACCTGTTCAGGTAAATCTTACACATCCATCACTCACTGTACCTGCTGCCAGTTCCTCTTTCCTACTGGTGGAGTCCTCCCTCCCTGCAGTGGGGGCGGAGCCATCAGCCTGCGGGCGAAGACGCTTGTTTGTCCCAGTCTGGAGGAACGTGCTGGAGGCCGCCGGCTCCGGCAGGGAACTGAGGTGACAACCAACGAAGAAGAAAGCTGGTTCATCTATTGGCTGATGCGGGGTCACAGTAAAACGTGGAGCAGCATCAGATCTTGGCGGTCGTGGGTCGATCAGTTCTTCCACGTCTAGCTTTTGGTTGTGTTTACCCACAAAGGCTTGCGTTCGTTCGGTCCCACCTCCCCGGTCAGGTGTCCGTCCTTCAGATTCTCTCACCATGTGGTCCATGGAGACCAGTCGGCCTGGGTCCAGAACGGTCCAGGTGCTGATTTTAACGTGTGGTTCCTGGTTCTGATAAAACTGGACCCGTCTGGGAATGAGCGGCTGCGGCTGGAGTCGGTGGGGTTCAGGCCACTGTGTCCATATGCAGACGTCTCTGAAGCAGCTCTGTGATAATCTCAGGAAATATCTGCGTGATCTGCAAAGCTCTCCCTGCATCAACTCTTCTGCTTCGTTACTCTGCACATGTGCAATGGCAATAAAGTTGAATCCAATCAATAAAATTGATTCGTGTTCCAGCCAGCGACGACTGAGCTGGTGCATCAGGGTGAGGACGCGCTTCGTGTCCACAGTCTCCTGCAGAGTGTTAACATAGACCCGGACCCGGAGGGTTTCCAGTCCCCTCGGTGCTCCCACACCGTGGCAGTGTCCCGCACCGGGGACCCCCGGGCAGGGCTGCATGTACCGTGTCAGGAAGAGAAATGATGTGTGAATCCTCGGGGAGTTTTCAGCTAATGTGCCCTGCACAACACGGATAAGTGGGAGGAAAGGTCCCCTCCTCCTCCCAGACAGACCTTTTGTCCAACAAGTCCCACATCTCAGCCGATTCTCCAAACCTGCTGAGATGTGGACGCTGCAGCGCGAGTCAGGCTGACAGCTTCCACACGGAGACGTCAGCCTCTTGCTTACAGGCTGCTGGATTTTCTCCTTCGCTCCTTGCGAGCGTCAGTGGAAGTTAGCGGACGCTAACTAACAGACAACGAGACGTCTAAATGAATAAACAAGAACTTCTCTTTTGCCTTCTAATAAAACTATGTTTTCCAATGTTTTTCCACATCTCACGTTTAGTTCATTGGATGGATCCAACATCTGTAAGAACAGACGCGAACGCCGCAGATTTCAGCTGAAAGCTCGCAGTCCCACCGGCAGGTGGAGAATGGTTCCAGGTTGGACATGTCCAGGGTGCGTGAGTCCTCCTGTCCACCAGGGGGCAGCACTTCAACCTGCTGTTGGTGGATTTTGGTCCCTCTCACAACTTCACTGTTGTCATGGAACATTTTGATTGGTCGATGTGGCATTTTTCCACCAATAGGAGACAAGGTTTAGCTTTTGTTTCTTGCTTGCGGCACTTTTCTTAGTATCAGTTTTTTTTTTTTGACCAAACGGGAGACTTACAGGAAGTAGGATGTAGTAAATAATTCATCGTGGCTGCCGGTGAAGTCTTGGCTGAGTCGAGCTGCTAAGTCATCTTAAATCGGAAGCTGATGTGGACGCGGTGGCGCGTCCGATCCCAGACGGAAAACTTAGGAAATAAATATGAAAATGGCTTCCAGTCCCAAACAGACAGACTCGGAATAGTTTTTCACCCTAATCCTGTGTGTTCGGGTTTCCTGTTGCAGTCTGTCGGTCCTCTGCCTAGTTTCCTCTCTTACTTTGGAGGTGCAAGCCTTCCTGTCCACCACACCCGGTTCGCCTCGCCTGCTGCGCCGTACTTCTCGGTTCTCTGTGACGGTTATTAGTTGTGTAACTGGGACGCGTCCGTCCCTCCTCTCCTGGACTAGGACGCATCGGAAACGTTGGGGGGGCGACTCCTGCCGGAGCAGCTGCTGTTGGGAGGCGAGGCTTCTCTCCATCAGCTGACCATTTCTTCCCCCCTCAAATGAAACGAAGGGATTGAAATCAGAAAAAGATTCATGGCGGCAGAAAGCAGGAACTAGGAGAGATGGATGTGAAGGAGACGAAGGTGACGAAGCATCCCCGCCCGAGGCCGCCGCCGCAATCATAAAAGCAGTAATAGAGTGAACACACATTTTCATTAGCTATTGATTCATTTCCAATTCTCCATTAATTTTGGGGGCCATCACCACACGGTGGCCTTTCTCCTCCCCAGGCTACGTTTCCTGGCTCCGCCTGACATAACCGTGGTAATTACTGCGCCGCCGCCCCGCAAGCTGTTCAGGCCGTAAAAATTCAATAAGTATTCTGGAGGAAAAAAGCAAATGAAGAGGGAGAGGAAGAAAAAGCACAGCGAGGCCTGAACAATGGGCTGTTTCTGTGCACGATCTGTTCCAACATCCGGGCGTTCGATGCCGCTGCGGCGGCAACTGTGACTGATCCACGAGGGCCGGGAGGAGAATGCTGGACCTGGAAGCAGGAGCTGAACGTGATACCCGTCCTGGAGCTGCTGGTGCTTCTCCTGGTTCACGGCTGCAGGTCGGGATGTCAGGGCTTATAACTCGGGTCCCCTGACCTTACCGGGACAGGTCCGACATGGACTCATATGTCAGACATGATGACACCAGGATGAGCTCACGTGTTGCACCACAAACCACAAAATGTTGGCACACTGAATAAAATGTAAATAAAAACAGAGTGAAATGATTTCGCATCCACTCAGATTTTATTCCCAGTAGAACATAAACAACATGTCTGAGATGTTATACCACTTGCGCACAGAGATTCCTCCTGATTCTCTGAATCTGAAACTGTTCCACAGTTTTAGATCCAGTGTGTCTCAGACTGGTGAAGCTCTGTCCATCTGTCCACCTGAGAGACTCTGCCTCTCTGAAATGCTCCTTTATACCCGTCATGTTACCGACCGGTTACCAGCTAACCTGCATCCGATCTGATGTTTGTGCTTCTGAGAATAAAAGACGAGATTCTGCTTTTATTTAGTCTACACAGATGTTTGGAGTCAAGGTTGTGAAGTTCTTACCTGATTGAAGAAACGTGGAGGAAGACATGTAAAAGAAAAGATAAACAACAACATAATTAGTGGTGTGATAGTTGAGTAATAAGCAGTCCTTCCCTCCCGCCCGCCCGGTCTGCATGGATGCGCCACAACATCACTATTCTGCCATGACCTGCGAGGAAAGCGCCGCGGTTATTGCACCGGAGGCTAACCAGCGCTGCGGAGGGAGAAATGAACTCCACCAGCTTCATCTATCACACTCGCTGCCTCCCGTGCGCCGCAAAGGTGGAAAAATGAGGAAACAAATGGCAAAGCAAATCAATTACAAGAAAAAGAATCATGTCACCTGTCTAATAAACTCTGTTCCATGTCATTCTCTTTTTCCCTACAACGCCTCACATTCCCAAGATTGAATTTTGAAAACCTTATACATTATTAACATCCTTCATGCTTCATGCATTCACCAAGGTAACCCCCCTTCCTCTTGTTCTGATAAAATCCAATAAGCACGCTGTTTGTTCTGAGCATCTAAGCGGCTTTTAATTCCACACATTATCAGCCAGCGGCAGGGAGCTGCTTCCTGCCCGCAACGTGCCGACGGGAGGAGGAGGCACCCTGATGTGGGCTGGAGATGCTGGACAGAAAGCACCACTCACAGCCACCGCAGAAACGCTCATGAAGAGTTTCATATCCGCTCAGATTAGGGGGACGTGGAAGAAGGGCGAAACAACCACGGCGTCGTCATGGAAACCAGTGCCACAGTGACACCTTAATCTGCAGAAATATAATTGGAAAAGGAGCGATAAACATCTCGTCTGAGTGTATGATGTAGTGAAGAGCGTTCAGAAGGAAACCTCCCGAGCACTCATTACTGAAGTTATTGTCAGAATAAGACTAATGAATACATATGGAGACGTCCTCAGGGGCTAGAAGAGGGATGCTGATGAGCAAACAGCCTTTTAACGCGTCTACCAGGATGAAGCTTGTTGCGTGATCACAGGCTGCATGGAAGTGGGAGTTGTGACACTGTAAGCAGCACTTGTACAGAACATGACCCCAGTAAACAAATCTCAGATCTCGTGAGCGTGCACGGCGCTCTCATCTGACACACGTGCACAGTTTGAATCCGCAACACAAGCAAGTCACGCAGTCGGACGGAGTATCATTCGAGCTTCAACCTTCACACGTGAAAAAGAAGTCATAAAGAACTCCAGCTCCAGAAATCTTCACCATCTCTCACCAATTATCTTGTTAATTACAAGCCATTGTGAAGGGCTCCCACTGTCGGCAAGTCTCTGATTACACGGCGCATTTGTCCCCACTTTCTGCAGCCTAATCAGAAATTACTACCTGCAGCTGCCGCTACAGAGCAGCCTCGGCCTCTCGGGACAAGGCTGGGCAGTTTCAGAGAACCTGGTGGCTTCCTGGAGACATCAGGTGGGCTGAGAGGTTAAATAAATAAATACACAGCTGAAAGGTTCCTTGTGACACATAAACAACTTTACAGTATTTAGCTGCTTCACCTGGAAGTGTTTCCCTCCAGCAGACAGTCGGCCTCCTCAACACTCAACACGAGCAGATTTTATGGAGAGATGCTCCCAAACTTCGATTCTAGAGCTCATTCTTGTATCTGGACACGTCGACTAGAGAAATCCAAGACTGAACTGATATAAAAGGCATAGCCAAGCCAAGCCAAGCCGCCTGTGGGCTGTCGGTCCCGGCGTAGCAGACGCCGGTCGACCACGCCGCCTGCGGGCTGTCGGTCCCGGCGTAGCAGACGCCGGTCGGCCACGCCGCCTGCGGGCTGTCGGTCCCGGCGTAGCGGACGTCGGTCGGCCACGCCGCCTGCGGGCTGTCGGTCCCGGCGTAGCGGACGTCGGTCGACCACGCCGCCTGCGGGCTGTCGGTCCCGGCGTAGCGGACGTCGGTCGACCACGCCGCCTGCGGGCTGTCGGTCATGGTGTAGCGGACGCCGCGCGAGCATTAATCCGCCTTTAATCTGATGCATGTGTTCTGCCCCCTGGTGGATACCTTTTGCACTACAATACTATTGGATTGGGTTTTTGAGGGGTTAGAGGTTGGAAGTTTGAAGCTCAGGAAGACAGAAATTATTTGACTTTAGCTGATAATTAAACTCATTTTCCGCCTTTAACTATGTACATTTCTGAAAACTTTCAATGCAAAATAAACAGAAGGTGTGATAAAATGAAATATCTCAGCACATAGCTGGGCAGCCCTGGGCTGCATTCAGCTGCCATGCCAACGTGCCTACGGGCAACTGTAATCTGTAACTGACTACGCGAGTCCCAGCACCTCACAGAGTTCTGCATCTCATTCTGACCAGACAGAGAAGAAGAGGAGCATCAGTTCAACTCCTCTCATTTGAACCTCACAGTTAACACAGAGAATCTGATCCTGGTGGAAATGGTGCAGGAGTCGTGAACCGAAGAGGTCGTGTGTGCGTAGTTATGGCACGTGGTGTGGTTAGTCAAACAGGAAGTAACCTGGGAACCTCAGAGGTCGAGGCTGTGCCGCTAGCCTGTTAATCACAGCTGGTCCTCGGCCGCCATGAAGACGGGCGGGATGAGCTGAACATGAATGTCAGGTTGAACACCCACCAGCCGGGCTCGCTGCCCACACAGCAGCTCCACCGGAGAACAAATCCCCAGCAAGTAATCAGGAGCTCAAGATGAGCTGCACCACATCCCGTTTTAGCCCATAATTATGGTTAATCGGGAGGAAAGGCTTCTTTTTATTCTCTCCAGGATTCAGTTGGTTGGATTCTTTACTTCTCTCAGGAAGTGGGATGTTTAGACAAATGTAAATGTGATTAGATAATAACTGGAGACAAACAGATACTAAACCGTTCCACCAGCTCAGAAGATCATGATCCATGTCAGATACGAAACCTGTTGCCTGAACGTGGCTGTTCTAGCAGATTTATACCTTCTCAAAGGAAGAACAATGAAAACTTTCTCTTTGGTCCATTAATAAAACAAGTGTTTGTGGTCGGTAAAGGATTTTTCTCTCTGACTGTGGACAATAAAACCTTAGATCGGATAATCAGTAGCTACATGAATGAACAAATACATTTCCATGTGTGAAAATGAGGTCTCCTGTTCCCCGAACCACTCTTTCACAGTCTAGAAGTGCGTAAAATAATAACGCAATAAAAAACAAGCAATGGAAACACCTACATTTCTAAACATCTCTATAAAGTTGCTAAAAAGTGATGTGAAACGCAGAGTTTTACAAATAATTACAAGTGGTAGTAGCATACTCCTTCCTCAAAGTGGAGTCTCGCGGCTAACGTGCTAACGCGCTAAACACCGTTCAATGGAAACATTGAACGTCATGTCAAGTGCACAAAATGGCTTTTATGCAGCTGGTGTTAATCTTCCTCATTTCCGTCGGTTTCCAACAGAAATGTTGTTTGTGCCATTTTCTAGTCTTTCTGAGGAGTTTCAGCTCGTGGTTCAAGCATGTGCAGAAAGAACACACATGGTCACTTTTCCTGTTGGTCAGACCCTGAAAGGTTCAAAGCACCTGATCGAGCTGTTTGCATGACGGACGTTGGATCGGACCTCTCCGTGCGGATGCAGCTGCGCTCGGCTGTTTTCACGTCTCTGGACTAAACAAACAAGTGCTGTAAATAAAGATTTCAGGTCATTAGTGTCGCCTGGTGAATCCCAAGATTTATGTCTTAAAAGTAAAGACAAGCTTTCTGTGTAGATACCGTCGAGATGCTATCTGGGAGGAAGACAGACGGGGTAATGAGAGGAGGATGGATACATGGATGTTAGAGGAGGCAGATCACTTCTGCTGCCTTGATGGGTGTGAAGGTAGAGCAAAGGGGGGAGCATGAGGGCGAGGAGGCAAAGAAGTGTGGCAGGAAAAGGACGGAGGGATGGGGGATGGATGGAGGTGGGAAGGAGAGGAGAGAAAATGCTTCAGTGGCTCCACTTGACAGCTGAGTGAGAGGGAAGCAGAGTGGCTACTCTATGTAATTTGTTAGCGGGTCCATGATGCATGCAGGCATGATAGCACAGCATGGCTGGCGAGCACAGAAACGGCTGGAGAGAGAGAAAGATGGACGGGGAGGGGATGGGGAGAGCGTTTGACAGATCAGGGTACATCAAGGGAAAGATCAGGTGTGGAGAGAAGAGTGAATATAGATGGAGAAGCCGGCTGAGACTGACCCGTCTCCTGGACGAGGCACAACTAGTTCTGCTTAAACACCTTCACAGTTAGCAGAGATCAGCTTTACCAGCCAGAACCGAACCTTCAATGCCTAGGTAAACCAGTCCCAGGACCAGGACACAGTAACGGGCCGGGAAACAGGTTCTTCTGCCCGGGTCCTGACTACCAGGGAAAGGTAGTGAGATACATTCAACAGAAAATACAACATTTCATTCATAAACAGCGAAGTCAGTCCTGAAGTCCCAGCCAGACTTTACAGCCATGGATCATCTTTCACGGATGTTTTCATTATGATCTGGTCACCGGATAAGCTTCTACTTCCAGGAACTCTGGTGCAACGGTCACTGACTCACCTGAACAGCTACTTTACATCAGTTAGCTGTAGAGAGAGGCTGCTAGAGCTCAAGCGGACTGATCCTGGTTCAGTTTCTGCTACATACTCCAACATCTACAGCAGCCAGAAACCTGACAGACCAAAATACTGTAACTGTCACGTTTAGGACTGTGTTTAATCCAGCTGCAGACGATGAAGAGGAAGAGGATGGAAGAGGTGGTTGCTATCTCACTACGTCTGGATTTCATTACTGGAATAATCCAATCTGTTGGAGGTGGTGACAGAAGCTATCCCCATAACTTAGAGAACATACAAACAACTTCAAATATTTCAAGGTCGGTTTTCTCACACAAAGGAACTGATTGGAATCCTCGTTTGGTACCAGTACGTAAACACTTGTTACATAACAAAAGATTTAAATTATATATATATATTTATCATTTCAGAGTCAAATAAAGGTGATGCAGAGTCCCGCAAGGCTCCATGTTGGGTCCCCAATTGTTCATTATTTACATGCTCCTGCTAACTTGTTTTTTTAACAACTGTTTCTCTAAAAATCACTAAGACAACTGCAACAAGCCAGAATGATGCTGCTTCTGTCCTCACAAAGACCAGATAAAGTTCTAACATCTAATCCAAGCCTAGACCTGGAGTCTGATCCAATCCTAAATACATCAGACCTAGAAATTCTTTTTAAGAAACTTTTAATCAAGATAGTTTTTACTTTTATTTCTCTTTCTGAATAAATTCTCTGTCAGATGTATGATGATGATGATGATGACAATGATGATGATAATGATGATGATGATGATGGTGATGACAATGACAATGATGATGATGGTGAATATGATGATAATACTGGTGTTGATAATGATAATAAAGATGATGATGATAATGATGATGGTGATGATGGCGATGATGATGGTGATGATGATGATGATGATGATAATGATAATGATGATAATGATGATGGTGATGATGATGATGGTGATGATGATGATAATGATGATGGTGATGATAATGATGATAATGATGATGGTGATGATGATAATGATGATAATGATGATGGTGATGATGATGATGGTGATGATGATGATAATGATGATGGTGATGATAATGATGATAATGATGATGGTGATGATGATAATGATGATAATGATGATGGTGATGATGATGATGATAATGATGATAATGATGATGGTGATGATGATGGTGATGATGATGATAATGATGATGATGATGATAATGATGATAATGATGATGGTGATGATGATGATAATGATAATGATGATGATGATAATGATAATGATGATGGTGATGATGATGATGATAATGATGATAATGATGATGAGGAGGAGGAGGATGATGATAATGATGGTGATGATGATGATAATGATGATAATGATGGTTATGATAATGATGATAATGATGATGGTGATGATGATGATAATGATGATGATGATGATGATGATAATGATAATGATGATGATGATGATGATAATGATGATGGTGATGATGATGATAATGATGATGATGATAATGATGATAATGATGATGGTGATGATGATAATGATGATGATGGTGATAATGATGATGGTGATGATGATGATGATGATAATGATGATAATGATGGTGATGATGATGGTGATGATAATGACAATGATGATGATGGTGAATATGATGATAATACTGGTGTTGATAATGATAATAATGATAATAATGATGATGATGAGGAGGAGGATGATGATAATGATGGTGATGATGATGGTGATGATAATGATGATAATGGTGAATATGATGATAATGATAATAATGATGGTGATGATGATGATAATGATAAAAATGATGATGGTGAATATGACGATAATAATGGTGATGATAATGATAATAAAGATGATGATGATAATGATGATGGTGATGATGGCGATGATGATGGTGATGATAATAATGATAAAAATGATGGTGATGAAGATGATGAGGATGATGATAATGATGTATCTCCAGTAACTGTGTTCTTTCTCTCATCCGTGTCCCCTGACCACCTCCTGGTGTGGCTCCATGGATGAACGATGCTGTGCAGATGGATTTTCTCCTCTCCGGCTCAGCAGCAGGTGCATCTCATCTCTGGATGCAGGCACCATTTTCTCAGGCTTATCTGAGACTTGGAATAAAATTACACAAATCTGGGCATCAGTCTGCTAATAACACTGCGCATTGATCAGGGACCTTCGTGTGTGTGTGTGTGTGTGTGCACGTGGGAGTGTGCTTGTGACTTGTTGATGTGGGACTGATCAGGGATGCCATGGCAGCTGTCTGCTATAATTACCTGGGAGCCCGATCACACACACAAACATGGCCCTTCACGCACACACCTCCTCTGATTACCTCATAAGGCGAGCTTTGTCTGATTAGCTTCCATATTTACACCAAAGACTCGTTATTAATGAACATGTGTCGGCCGTTTCGCTCCAGCGGCCATCTTGGACCACGTCTGAGACGCCACGTTTGCTGGTTTTCATTAGAAATACTGTTGCTGTGTAAGACCCCCCCCCCCACACACACACACACACACACACACACACACATTACAGTTTAAATATATCACAAAAAATAAAGATGGCAAAAAATGTTGTGCAGTTTTACGGGTATGAAGGTAAAAACGAAGTATCGGTGGCCTGGACCCCAGAGGATTCTGGCTGATAAAACCTGAGTTTTTTGTTTGAAGACAAACGCGCAGAATCGTCCTAAATGAACAATGTTTTCCTAAACTTGCTTAAGATTTTAGATTTCTAAGCTTTCTAAGAATAGATGATGAGGGGGTCAACGTGGGAGTGGACGTACAACAACCCGAACTCTGAAATTCAGTCTGTTTGAGACAATCTACAGAAAAACTCACATGAACTCATTAAAAAACTCTGAGGAAAAAGTAAAGATGGAGAAATGAGATGAAAACAAAAGGTCAAAGTGCAACAGAGCAAAGAGAAAGTCGTGGAGCCACATGAAGTGTTGTCTGCAGAAACATGAGGAGAGGTGGAGGTGATGGAGCTGCTCTGACCACCGGAGAATACCAACGACTTCCTCAGCACGCAGACCGCTACCCCTCCGCCGCGGCAACATAATTTACACAGAAACGGTAGATTTCACCTGAATAATCCTCACGCGTGTGCACGTCAGGCTGCGTCTATTGCTCGGCTGGTTTTCATTATGTTCCTGCTCCAACAGCCCTTACCCGCATTAATGAGTCATTGTGCAGGAATTCATAGGCTGTTGGATCCATTTAATTAGAATCAGGTGTGTTGGAGCAGGAAACCTGCAGGACTGCGGTCCTTGTAGTGTCCCTGGACCAGATGTTTAACACGAGCTCACAGTGGACTCAGAGTTTAGATTCGTCCTCCAGGACCAGACTGTCCCAGCGGGCCTTTTCTTGTATTTCCTCTCAAGCCGGGAAGATCCTAAAACAACTAGGTTTCAGGTTCTCGGAGTTCCCGGCTCGGGTGACCAGGTGTAGGGTCTGATTGTGGAGGACTCTACGTGCACAGAAAGCCTGTAAACATCGGGCTTTGTCTCTGTGGACTCGCCTTCGCTGGGAGAGGAGGATTTCTTTCCTCTAATCCCTCCGTTTACAAGCACAGCCACTTTCCAGGGCCATTGTGGACGCTCGTCTCCCTCCATTTACTCCCTGCATGGCACTCATCTCAGCTAGTTTAACGCTGCCTGGCTTCCAGGGGAAGGATTAGGACATGACGAGCGCTGGCTGGTGTGGAAACAACATTGACTCTGGAAGTCTCTCATTCCCCCGAAGGGCGCACTCACGGACTCTGCAGAGCGTCTCGCCGTGGATTTGGGCCGATTACCGGGGCAGCCTGTTGGCTTTTTAAACGTCTAAACACATGAATGCAAATGAATTCCACCTTGTTTGTACGAATCCAGACAGAAAGAGAATGAAGAAATAAAACCTGCACTTTGCTGCATGTATCATGACATTATCCCTGAAAACGGAGACTAACGGAGGTCAAGTTCACACAGATTAGCATCAAAGCAGAATTCCAGCTCCAGCCAACACTCGAGTGTCTGTTGGGTTCAAATGACGCTTTTCTTTCCTCAATAAGTACACTCAACAGTAAAGTACCTAAATGTTCCTTTTGGGGTACAAAGGACGGCCCAGATCCGAGCTACTTTCGGCTCAGTTTCGGCGCGGGCAAGTCTCCTGTGGACCTGACCTGGATGTAAATTGCAGCTGGTATTTTGTGGGCCAGAAGCGGTACTAGGGAGGTTCTCCACGGGCCACATATGGTGGTCATGTGACTGAATTTTTGCAGCCACACACATTTAGTCAACGGCGTAGGTCCAGGCCACGATTGGGCCACGATTGGGCCAGATTTGGGCACTCGACTGTGCTGTTAGTACCGTATCCCTTGTGGCCATCTCACCCTAATTTAAGCATATTGGTCTTTATAAGGTAGGACCTGAGCTCCAGCCATAATCCTTTGTACCTTCACAAACTGTGACTCAAACTGTCTTTTTCTTTTGTTTCTGCCATCAGTTTAACTGCTTCACACTGATTCACGATCAGCTAATCGGCACTTTTCTATCATATAAAAATAAAAGATAATGAGCTCACACAATGTCCAGCCATATGTTGGAGAGAGTCATGTTGAGGCCATGATGAGGAAATCCCCACTGCTGCTCACTGATGGGCAACAAAATGAGTTAGTACATTCCCGCTTCCTCTGAGCTCACAGCGGAGGGCGAGGCTAATGGCATGTCACTTATTGAAATGGAGCAGCATAGGTTAACCCCACACGTGGGCTGACATCTTTTCATTTAGTTTGCACAGCTAACCAAAAAGGCGATTACCACCGGGAAGCCGAGCCATTAAAACGTTGACCTTTTCCCTTTCTGAGAAGATAGCTGTGCATGTGTGTGTGCCGGGAAAATGCCATAAAAACACACCTTGGTTAGCATGATGGAGTATTTGCAGTGTGATTAGGTAAAGGGCAACATGCCATTTTAGGGAATGAGTTCAAGTGTGTGCATACAGGAGCGCACACGCCTCCACAGTATCAATCATTTCAGTGTTTATTAGCAGAACTTACAAGGAAAACAGAGGAAAGGAAATCGGAAAGACTCGTCCCTGCTGGCAGCTCCAGGTTTCCCTCCAACCTCGGGCTTCGTTAAAATGATCAGAGCATCCTGAAAACAAATGAGATGCAACCCAACATGCTAGTAGCTTGGTCCTCTTTTCTAAATGAGTTGGTGAGAGCCACAGCCTGTCCTTTAGTGAACAAATCCGCCAGAAACGTCCTAATCAAGCTGCTGCGGGTGAGGGAGGGGAGTCGGCCACCACCAAGGCGGGAAAAATCCAATTCCTTTTCTAGCAGCGCAACAATGGCAGAGATGGCCGGCCCCGACCAACAAAGGAGGCGCGACGGCATTCTTTCTGACTTCCTATTATGTTTGCACCTTGGAGATGTTGGGATGTGATTTTCCGGCCCGCCGTCCTCGTCCACTCTGCCTCCATTCACGTCCACTCAGTCCATTATCATTAAATACACGTTGGATTTCCACACAACGCGCTCCGTCCTACAGAGACGTGGACAGTAAACGTGTCGCAGGGAGCCACGTTCGTAGTAAGGATGTGTGGAGGCGGGTCGGCCCCAAATCTGAAGGGTTTCACTGGTTATCCAGAGACCTGCTCCCGGTTCTGCAGAAATATCAGAAACTTTCACACGTTCAGACTTTCACCATCCTCTCACGTCTGCCCCGAAAGGAGTTTCTGAAGCTGCCTGAGGGTCCCACCACAGTCAGCATGAGGTCTGGACTCAGACTGGACCACCCCGAGACCCCCTGCAGCCAGGATGAGGTCTGGACTCAGACTGGACCACCCCGAGACCCCCTGCAGTCAGGATGAGTTCTGGACTCAGACTGGACCACCCCAAGACCCCCTGCAGTCAGGATGAGTTCTGGACTCAGACTGGACCACCCCAAGACCTCCTGCAGCCAGGATGAGGTCTGGAGTCAGACTGGACCACACCGAGACCTCCTGCAGTCAGGACGACCCGGTACAAGAACTTTCTGATGAAGAGGACGACCCGGTACCAGAAAGTCCTGATGAAGAGGACGACCCGGTACCAGAAGGTCCTGATGAAGAGGACGACCCGGTACTGGAAGGTGGACCCGATGAAGAGGACGACCCGGTACCAGAAAGTCCTGATGAAGAGGACGACCCGGTACCAGAAGGTCCTGATGAAGAGGA
>JBAMHW010000020.1:24222093-24232458 GCA_037177495.1 Rhadinocentrus ornatus | reverse complement strand
TCGTCACCCCGGAGCTTAACCCCTCTTCCTCCGTCTGCTCAATCATCCCCAGCACCTGCCTGGATACTTGGCTGCGTTCGCCCTCCGGTGCGATCCCTGCTGCTGACCGCCGGCCCTGGCAGCACAATGCAAACGTCCTCTCCTTTACCTGGACGTCGCCATCCCACCTCCATGTCCAACCCGACCGTGCTTGTCCTCTTTCACCTCAGCGCAGCCATGGAGACGCCCCTCTCAGGTGTGATTTTTAACCCTTAAAACGCCATCGCTTCTACCATCACCAGCGTCCCAGGAGTGGTAGCGATGTGATGGATCTACGGAGGTTCTCCAGCATTTCTATCCGGTCCAGGAGGTCTACAATCCAGCCACTTGATCTAGTTTTATCCAGAGACTCTATCTGGTAAATCCACCATGATCCATGATAACAGCATAATTTATCACATTTCATCATCACTACTATGTTGCTAAGAGACCTCTATTTAGACCTGGACATGATGATGAAGCCACTTCCTGTCAGACGTTCCACCAATCAGAGAGCTTAGATTGACGGTAACGTCCTTAGGGCTGCTACAGGTTTTAGTTGTTTCCCTGCTCCAACACACCTGACTGAAATGAATGGGCCTTGGTGAGGAAGTTGACAAGCAGCTGTTGGAGCAGGGAAACAACTAAAACCTGCAGGATAAAGGTCCCTGAGGACCAGTTTGAGTTAAGCACCACCCTTCCTGAGACGATGTGACGATATAAATGATCCAGCGGATGTATCGATCAGCCTTCCGCCACATCAGAAAGGATCCGATCATTATCAGATCCTCCGGGTGGAACTGGCCGGGATGACAGTAATAAAGACAGCATATTAGTGGCTAATGACTGTTGGGGCGAGGTGTGGGGTTAGAAGGAGGCGCTCAGAGCCAAACAATGCTGCCTCCTATTTCCTCCGCTTCAATTAAATGGCTTGTGACAGCGCGCATGTGAGGGCATATCTGCTGCGCGCCACTTGACTCCCGTCATTAGGGTGCGATGGTGCCAGGCTACAGCAGTTTTATTAGCGTATTTTTAGCAGTAATACGCAGCTGGTGAACGGAGACGGCTGTGAGGACCTTCAGGGGGAGTCGGAGGATGATGAAGGCAGAACAATGAGGAGCGATGTTCAGGCCTCTAATAAAGGATGACGAAGCAGAGGAGCGTCACGCAGAAACGTTAGCACGTGTGATTCTGCACAGCTTCCTGCAGCTCGTCTTCAGGCATCTGTTGATTAGCCAGGAACAAAGAGGCAGGAAAGGTGAAACGTGTCGGAGCAAGTGTCTGCCGAGTCTCCTGTCGATTCTTAGTCTAATTAAAAAAATGCTAATTAAAGGTGCGCTAGTCTCAGGTTTTCAGCTGCAAACAAGGCTGGCAGGAAGGAGAATCAGTCCGCATCTCTTCCTTTATCTCAGGCACCAGGCCAGACTGAAAATGGATTTCTGCTCGCCGTACACCAGCAGGCCATGATGGCCGCCGGAGTACTCTGATTACTGCTCCAGAAATGCATCCAGTTCCTCAGAGTTACTGCAGAAAGTCCTCCCCAAGCTACAGAAACTCCACCATGAACGTTCAACCATAAATCATCTGCTGATATCACACATTCACGCGTTCGCGGGAGCTTTAAATACACCCAACATGCAAACTTTAATCCAGATTTGACCGTATTCATTTAAAAACATGACATTTTTTACCATCAAGCTGAAATAAACGACAGATTATTAATCATACATGTTTAGTGGAAACTAAAATTACAGCAAGGAGAAGCAGAAATAAATAAATACCTTTATTACAAACATTGACCGTAAAAATGAATTTAGCACGTTTTTATTTTCATTTATTGTTTCTATGAGTAATTCCCGAGTTCTAAGTTACAGAAATGAAACATTTTGTGTTCCTGCATTAATGAACTAGTTTATTTATCTGCTCCTTTGCTTACGTTGTTGTTTATAATTAATTTATGGTCCTGTGATGGACAGGTGACCCGTCCAGGTGTACCCACATCTCACCTGGTGGGTGGGCGGAGGATGGATGGATGGATAGAAAAGATTAATAATAATATACTCATTCATTTAAATATTTCATCGTGTCCATATATGGACACAGCGGGTGTCTGCAAGCACACCTGTTCAGTGCTGCCACACCTGGAAGCGACGCCTGCCTACCTGCTGACACTGTAGACGATCTGTTAATGACGAAGGTGTTCCGCTTCGCTTCATCGCTTCGGATCCTTAGTTGTTCACGCATCTTTGTCTGCGTCTGACAGTGAGAATATTTACAGGAAGCTGCTGTGAAGACCTTTAAATGTGTTGGTTTCTTTTCTGTCTCGACTTGGGGAGTTTTTTATAGTCTGCAGGTGTTTTTCTCCCTGGAATAATGTCATCACTAATTACTTGTTCCAGGTAAAATGTGGCCAACATGTTTACCGCAGCTCCGGCTGGTCTGAGCTCATCTAGCCATTCCCACGCTCGCTTCCTGACGGATCATTGCACCTTCATGTCATTCCATCTCCTCTTTGCAGGTGATGCTAGCGGCTGCGAGCAGACCGCCTTCATTCCAGGAGTCTAATGAGTGGAAAGCTTCTGGCTCGGCTGGTTCTGGATTGTGTTCCCACTAATGACACATTCTCCTGTTTTAACCGAACTCCCATCCCCACGCCCTCGGACTCGGACTCATTCCATAACAACCTGCGTGTTGAAAGCTCATCTCGGTCTTCATGTGTTTGCATCCTGGAATAATAAAATCCCAGTTTCCAGACTCACCTGGTTCAGGTCCCGTCTGATGCTGGACTCATATTTAAACCGAGTCATTACCAAGCCTGACCTATAACCTTCCTCTCTTCCTCCTCTCCGTCGGTCCCAGACAACAACCATGTTTCCTGCTGACGTCTAAATTTTACTTGATATTAGAATTTATTTCGTTTTAAATTTATTCTATTTTCCATTTTATTTTATTAGATTTTTATTTAATGTTTTAGTTTAATTTCTTTCTTTCATTCAACTTTCCATGTTCTGCTTATTCACAGTTGCAGGTGAAGGACTTCTTTAGGACCCTGAAGCCCAGCAACGAAATGAAAGAAAAATATTTATTCATCCTAGAGGATAAAGTCAAGGATAATTACACGACTTTATTATTGTAATGAGGCAGCAGCTGGTTAGCATTTTTATAACTAAAGTACAGCTGGTGTTAGCACAGCTAGCTGTGCCCCAAATGTCAGCGAATCCTTCTATGAGTCATGTTGAAGTCAAACACCTTTCTGATATGTTTGATAAAAATTAAGCTACATCTTGCAGCTAACTAGCCTAGCTTAGTTCGGTTTGAAGATAGGAACAGCTAGCTTAAATTGTCTTACAGCAGAATAAACTTGAGCTTCATCATTTTTACTTTTCATTATTTCTTATTTAATTTGGGATAAATGTTCTTTTTACTGCCTAAATGATCTTACCTCAGTTTAGCCTCATATGTTTTTTTTTAATCGTGAACTAACATGTCCGTGACATCAGTCTAACGCAGTTTATTTTAATTACACCTTCATCATGGTGAATTTAACATTTGAAGCGTAGTTGACCCTGTGATGGACTGGCGACCAGTCCAGGTACTAACTGCTAGTACACCAGTCCAGGTGCTAACTGCTGGTACTCCAGTCCAGGTGCTAACTGCTGGTACCCCAGTCCAGGTGCTAACTGCTGGTACACCAGTCCAGGTGCTAACTACTAGTACACCAGTCCAGGTGCTAACTACTGGTACACCAGTCCAGGTGCTAACTGCTAGTACACCAGTCCAGGTGCTAAATGCTGGTACACCAGTCTAGGTGCTACTGCTGGTACACCTGTCCAGGTGCTAAATGCTGGTACACCAGTCCAGGTGCTAACTGCTAGTACACCAGTCCAGGTTCTAACTGCTAGTACACCAGTCCAGGTTCTAACTGCTAGTACATCAGTCCAGGTGCTAAATGCTAGTACACCAGTCCAGGTGCTAACTGCTGGTACCCCAGTCCAGGTGCTAACTGCTGGTACACCAGTCCAGGTGCTAACTACTAGTACACCAGTCCAGGTGCTAACAACTGGTACACCAGTCCAGGTGCTAACTGCTAGTACACCAGTCCAGGTGCTAAATGCTGGTACACCAGTCCAGGTGCTACTGCTGGTACACCTGTCCAGGTGCTAAATGCTGGTACACCAGTCCAGGTTCTAACTGCTAGTACACCAGTCCAGGTGCTAAATGCTAGTACACCAGTCCAGGTGCTAACTGCTAGTACATCAGTCCAGGTGCTAAATGCTAGTACACCAGTCCAGGTGCTACTGCTGGTACACCTGTCCAGGTGCTAAATGCTAGTACACCAGTCCAGGTTCTAACTGCTAGTACATCAGTCCAGGTGCTAAATGCTAGTACACCAGTCCAGGTGCTAACTGCTGGTACCCCAGTCCAGGTGCTAACTGCTGGTACACCAGTCCAGGTGCTAACTGCTACTACACCAGTCCAGGTGCTACTGCTGGTACACCTGTCCAGGTGCTAAATGCTGGTACACCAGTCCAGGTGCTAACTGCTGGTGCACCAGTCCAGGTGCTACTGCTGGTACACCAGTCCTGGTGCTAACTGCTGGTACACCAGTCCAGGTGCTAACTGCTGGTACACCAGTCCAGGTGCTACTGCTGGTACACCAGTCCAGGTGCTACTGCTGGTACACCAGTCCAGGTGCTAACTGCTGGTACACCAGTCCAGGTGCTAACTTCCAGTACACCAGTCCAGGTGCTAACTGCTGGTACACCTGTCCAGCTAGCTCACATGGAAGGGCACAGGGTGGACAGAAGTAAAGGTGGACCCTGTGTTCTGGTTTAGGGTCCTTACAGACTGCTGTGGTCTCTAAATGAACCAATCACTGACCTCCTCTATCATCTCCATGGTAATCATGTTTCCATCCTCCAGCATCTCTACTTGGTCTGCGTTCTCTAACGCGCCCCCTGCTGGAATCCTCTGGTAACAACCGTAGTTCAGGAGCCCAGGACGATGAAGCTGATTGGCTGCGAGGACCAGAGGATTTATTGCTCCTCTAATAACGTTTTCTATTTGTGTAACAGCAGTAAAATAAACAAACGCATACATAATTTAATTAGCAAGAGTTTAATAGTTTAATTTTACTCTGATTCTCTTTCTTAATCTGTAAATCTGCCGTAACTGTAATAATGTCTGGGGATCAATAACGTCCGTCTGATTCAACCTTTTAGACTTTTCTGCCTGTCTGGAGAAAAATGACCAGTGAAACAACATAAATAAATTAAAAAAGAAAATCTTGTTTTTGGTGATGCAGTTTTCCCGTATTTATGGTAATGTCCTCCTGAGAGACCAGCTTTCATTTGTCTTCAGATTCAGACCCCGATGTGTCCCATTACCCGATCCTCGGGTCTCTGTGTGTACGTCTGCACCAGATACTTGTCTGAAGATAAATTGTCCTTTGACCTCTGTATGAACCATCAGCCCGTGCTGGGCGATAACTCCCGACCCGGTGGACCGGGGGACCATCCATCTCTCGCACCGGTGAGGATGGATGTGATGATGAAACACTCACTAGCTGCTTTTCAGATGGCCCTGAAGTCACAGCGATGACAAACGACCCAGACGGAGAGAGCTGGGTTCATCCTTCAGCCTCCTGGTTCAACACCAGACCAGAACCACAGGGAACCAGAACCACCTAAAGTCTCCACGAGGTCGCTGATGTGTAGATTTACCGCACGGACCCACACCAGGCAGATACTGAACCTTCGTCCAGCTCGGAAAGTAATCCGACATGGAACCACCCGGGCCTGAAGCCCAGAACTCAAGCTGCTTCTCCAACACCTGTTAACGTCTCGGTCCAGTACGGGTCACCCGTCAGCTGGAGCCTATCAGCATGTAACAGGTGAGAGGCAGGTACACCTGGACAGGTCACCAGTCCAACACAGATAGGGACAAACGGGACAAGCGTGGGAGTGCGAATGGGTTAACCCTAACCCGTCCAAAGACGGTGGGAGGAAGCTGGAGAACCCACGCATAGACGGGGAGAACACGCAACCCCCCCAGCCGAGGCTCGAACCACCAACCTTCTTGCTGTGAGGCTGCGATGGATTTGTCTTACTGGATCCTAACTGGACTGTCGGGAAAGCGAGGCCTTTGTTGGGAATCTTTCCTGTGATAATGTAGCAACAAACACAGCCGGGTGTAATTAGCAGATCATACCTGAGGAAACCAGGAACCTTTTACAGGTTTTATGGAGGTTTGATCTACCGTCAAACAGACGGAATGAGTCCAGCAGCTCAGAGACGGTGTTTTTATGTTCCATCTTCTCCTCATCCTGTTTTCCTCTCAAGCCTTTTGGTGTCTTCTTGTGGTTTAGCCTCAGCTCGGCCGACACCGGCAGCCCAGAGAGGTGGCCACGCCCACCTGCCGGAGCTCCCCGTGGTCTTAGTCTGACAGCAGGCGTGCGCATGCCGCATCTCGTCTCCGTGTCCAGGAGCGGTGTTTACGTGGACACATTCAGGTTGAATCTTCGATTTGTTAGAAAACTGCAGCATGCGGCAGATTTCGCTGCAACTTGACGCTCGGGTCTCAACGTGCTCATGGAAACAGACTCAATGAAGGCGAACTGCTGAATCAGAGACGAGGCTGAAGCTGAGCCGCTGCAGGACTTTTCCAAAGTGACTTCCACCTCGAGTTTAAATCGGAATTGTCCATCTGTTCCTGCATCTCAGGGACCGTTTCAGCCTCCTCTTTGTCCTTCACACCAGGCAGCATCCTTAGCCCCTGGACCTACACACCCTTCACCCGACTCGGCCCTGAAGCGCCACGAACAGGGAGGCAGAGGAGGGGGTGGGGATGAAAACTCTCCATTATGACAAAGCCCTTCCAAGCAGACCCATGCCAAAGCACCATGTGTGTTCAAACAATTCAACTGAATCTGACTGGATGTATGCTCAGGCCTTATCTCGGGGAAGCCAAATACTCTGAGCTATCAGAGGTGATGGATGAGTGATTGGAACTCAGAGTTTTTCAGGTAAAAGCAAACACATCTATTACGCTTCAGCACTTCAAGCTGTACAAATCAAAATCAGGGAAGCACGGAGGAAAATAAACATGATGGCGTGTGACGGAGTTGGAAAACAGGACCTGGCATATCGCACGGATCAGCCGGCTGGGGTTAAATAAAACTCCAACATGACCACTGTCAGAAGATTTTGTGGCGATCTGCACAGTTAAAGCAGGCAAAATTTTTTATACCTTTTCATGGATGGCAAAGATAAGCCCGTCTCCCTCTCCTTAGAGGAGCCCCTAAAGGATGATAGAATCGATGGATGAGAGAGGGATTTACTGTGGGGTGAAGAGGGGGAAAACTGTTATTTAATGCTCGCATGTGAGCAGAATAATGAGGCAGCCAGGAAGCTCTCTTGCACCTGCTCATCATTATCAATGCACTAATCTGCCATTAAGCAATTCTAACAGCCCCGCGGGTCTAAAACGCTCTGGATGAGGTGTGTATTCACCACTGACTGCAAATCACCCGCCATCAGATGTATTTGCATAGTGAGGACAGAACGCTCTTGACCCCACCAACAGAGTGGTGTAAAATAACAGAGCCGCAATTCATTCTCTTTCATTGGTGGCACCAAAAACCTGGGAGCAAAGAAAAAACTAGTCTGCTTACTTCTGTTGTCTTATTCTACATTTACTGGCTTCAATAAGAGATAAACACAAATCTGACTTTATACATTTTTTTCCTTTAATAATTTATTGTGCAGAAAAACACTGCTTATTAATTTCTGTTTCCAGCATATCATTAAAAATATTTGATGTTTTCTGGGAACGTGTAGCTTCAGCCTCAAGTCGTTAAATGTAATCTTTAATCTGTTTTCAACACTGGAAAAAGACCAAGCATGCTGTTCTTCAAATAGCTCATTTAACTATGCTGCCACTATGCAAGCCACTGTGTTGCTTATGCTAGCTAAGTTTCTCATTTAGCTAGCACGAGCCGCAGGCTTAGCTAGCATGTGTGTTCTGATGTCTAAAATCGCTGCTACAAAAACTAGGAAAGATTTCAAGGGTAAATATATGCTGTTAATCATGTTCACCTTTTTGCTGTTTTTTTGGAACCAGAAGCTAACTCGTGTTGGAACTAGAAGCTAACTCGTGTTGGAACCAGAAGCTAACTCGTGTTGGAACTAGAAGCTAACTCGTGTTGGAACTAGAAGCTAACTCGTGTTGGAACTAGAAGCTAACTCGTGTTGGAACAAGAAGCTAACTCGTGTTGGAACTAGAAGCTAACTCATGTTGGAACTAGAAGCTAACTCGTGTTGGAACAAGAAGCTAACTCGTGTTGGAACCAGAAGCTAACTCGTGTTGGAACCAGAAGCTAACTCGTGTTGGAACTAGAAGCTAACTTATGTTGGAACTAGAAGCTAACTCGTGTTGGAACCAGAAGCTAACTCGTGTTGGAACTAGAAGCTAACTTATGTTGGAACTAGAAGCTAACTCGTGTTGGAACCAGAAGCTAACTCGTGTTAGAACCAGAAACTAACTCGTGTTGGAAATAGAAGCTAACTCGTGTTAGAACCAGAAGCTAACTTGTGTTGGAACTAGAAGCTAACTCGTGTTGGAACCAGAAGCTAACTTATGTTGGAACTAGAAGCTAACTCATGCTAAACCTCTATGTGAAAAGAGACTACAGTGTTAGCGGAGCAGAAAATTAGCTTCTCGGAATCATGTTAATGACCAATAAAAGATGGTGGTTCTGTATCGTTGTCAGTTTTGTGAAAATGAAGAATAAAAGAAGTTTCTCAGGGAAAGAGATCTGGTTACTGTCTCCTCATTTCCACTTAGTAAAACACAGGTGTAGGATTCACCCACCCTCCAAAGAGAGGTCTCTGGAGAGGCCCTCTTGTAAAAGGCTCCATCTTATTAATTTAAATAAATGCTGTTAGCGCCCACCCCTTTTTGTCCACCCCCTGCAATAAGAAGTGTCTTTCTTGGCTTAAGTCTCCTTCATTAACGTTATCTCAAATAAGCACCCAGTCTGATGGCGAGAGAAGGGACGGCGAGCGTTTAAGCTCCTTCATCCAATTTTATTATTCTACATGAGGTGGCGTATCAGTGCTAAGTGTGCTATGTCAGCACATGGCGGCTGTTCTGTGGTGAGGCCGCGCGGTACGCAGGTCCAGACAGAATCAACAGCCAGACAACCACCTCTTTCTGATTTTCATTTTTAAATGCACTCGAACGGCGGCTTAACCGACTCATGGCTGAGATTTTTGCAGCCTAAAACCAAAGTCCTTCTTATGAAATGTGTTTTTTACAGCAGCAGCCATCGTGTTGTGAATAAGCCCAGACAAGCCAGAGGAAACAATAGCAGAGTGTAAGCCGAGGAGTAAAAAACAGAGTGAAGACATGAAAGAGAAGCGGAAAGAAACGAGAGAGAGAAACTACCAACCGTCAAATGATCTGGCCTCTCTCCAGGCATGATGACTCAGGGATGATGGCACAGTTAGAGCTAATTACCATCATAAACTGGAGAAATGTTTTCCCACTATGATGTGTGGGGAGCTCTACGCTGCTGGCAGGACTTTACTTTCCAACCCCACTTTACGCAGAAGAAGTGAGGAGCTGCATGAATCAACAGATATGACTTTAAATCTCCTGCAGCATGTAATTATCAGAGCTGCTTTAATGCAACAAGATGAAACAAGCGCTTCTGTTTCTGTCGGGCCGACAGTGAAAAGGATCATTCAGCTGCTACTTCAAGCAAAACAAGACCACAACTCCAACATCTTACAGAAAAATGTCCTTTTATACTTAATATTCACCTCAACATCAATCTAGAATTAAGCATAAGGTTAAAACCATATAAAGTATAGAAATATTATAACAAGGAAACTTAAAAATGGACCAAACTTTTGCAAAAGCGGCTAATTAATCTTTCTTCTGAAACGTGAATTTTACCAGTTTTTCCCTCAGAAACCAACAAATCTGCCACAAGTTTCCTGAATCCAGGTTACAAGACGTCCAATCACCTTTAACATCGTCCACGTGAGGATTTTATTTCTGCTTCTTGTCGAAATAAATTTTATTACCTTCACATCTTTTCATAACTCCAGGTTTTTTTTTTACGTGTTACATATTTTGTACATGGAAAAAAAAATCTTTTACAATATCTTTATGTGATAGATACACACACACACACATATATATATATGTATATATATATATATGTATGTGTGTGTGTGGGGGGGGGGTGTATACACACGTGTATATATAGACTTTCCGACATATATATATGCACACACACACACACACACACACACACACACACACACACACACACACACA
>JBAMHW010000020.1:23916045-23929503 GCA_037177495.1 Rhadinocentrus ornatus | reverse complement strand
GCGTGGATTTATGGTTGTGCACACATAAGTAGGGGTTAATGTCTCCCGGTCTGACTTTCTGTCCCAGTCCGGCCCTGCTCAGGGACACCTTGACATGACAAGATTGAACCGGCAACCCTCAGGCTACAAGACGACCGCTCTACCCACTGAGCCACGCCGCCCCTCAATCACAGTTAAAAAAGGTACGATTTTACACATATAGAGAAGTTCAACAACACTGGTAAGCACTCATTTTTCTTCCCTCGTGTCCATTTTATTTTAGTGAAACTTCATCAGATTTCCGAGGTGACCCTGGGAAAGATTCGAGTTCATTGCTCTCTAACTACTCCGCGGTGATCAGAGCAGAAGAAAGAATGAAAACGACTAATGTCAACGTCCCCAGAAGATCCCTCCAACAGACCGATGAGTTTGACTTGCTTGGTTCAGTAAACCCTGGTCTCGGTTGCGTTTCCACAGCAACCGTATCCTTTCGTGGAAGGCGGGGTGTCAGCCAGATAGCGGTCGATGCATCAGCTGCGTAATGACGTGACGGCAAACGTTTGTCTTCTTTCTCCTTGGCATGTGGCTACAACACGCCTTTGCACACGCTCTCAGTGAACCGCGTGATCAGGTCTGTCAACGCGCCAGATCCACTCGCTGCAACGCTAAGTGCCACGAGTCCAACCAGTCACAGGCTCACACAGAGTCATCCTGATTGGCTGCTTTGCTGCATCATGAATTTGGTAATTTGGTCATACATGCTGAAATCTTTATTTGATTTAGCTAAGCTAGCTAGGCTAGCCACAGCAGGACTTAGATAAATAGGAGATGCCCAAATGCTAGACTGGCAAAATCAAAGATGATCGATTTTACCCACATGACAGTCAACATGGTGAAAATAATGTGACAGCACTTCCTGTAAAATAATATTCTAATTAAAAATAACGTTAACCAAAATTAATAATAAAAAAGGTTAATTTTCATGAACTCCTTGGAGCCTCTTTCACGGACTTCATATCGGAACCCTGAAGGAACCGCCATCAATATCATGATTTGATTGATGGGGACAAACATAAACAAGTGTAAGTGATCAAAAACCCCTTCATCACATACGTTCTGGTGATGACCACCTCCTTCTACACTGAACCACTGAGGCGGATGTGGCGTCATGTTAAACCAGCAGCTAAGGGAGTGATTATCCACTTCAAGCATCCCAAACATTCAAAAAATGCAGCTTCTACTTCTACAGTCGTGATATGTTGTCACGTCCGATGACTGACAGCTCGCGGCTCAAAGAGACGTGTCTCTTTATGCTTTCTCCCTCATCAGCAGGTCAAAGATAAAGTCTGAAATCTGCCACAGGCTGATGTTCTCTGAGTATTTGTGAATGTGTAACCTTGTGTGTGTTGGTGGTGCTTTGACAACAGAAAGTTATCAGTGACCGTGCGGGCTGTGTCATGTAGCCTTGAGGTTATCACTCAAGTGGAATAGCTCTGGTTTCTGTGATCAACAGAGGCGTTCTCACCGCCCTCGGGAGTCTCCAGCTACACCTCCCCACACACAAACACACACACACACACACGCAATCTGAGCTCCATTCACTTCTACAACCTCACACCAAAGATTTCAAGTGCTGCTTTGCTTTGCTTGAACATTGCAGTCATGCAGGGAGAGATTTCACTGGCAGATCTTAAAAGTGCTGGAAAATCTTCAGGACAGTTCAATGGTCATTGTTTCACACGAGGCGGTGCATTTAGGGGCCGCAAATTGTTTTTCCCTCCGGCCATGCCAGCCCTTCACTAAAGGCTACAACCATTATAGAGGGTGGAGGAATGTTAAGCATTTTATTATTTTCTGCCAAACTCTGTGGGAACCAGCAGTCTCTGGCTGTTTCCAGGGGGGGCGGCGTTTATCGAGGCCACGGTGCAAACACAGCCTGACCCACTGATTAGGGAACTGAGATGCAGTCATCCTACACTTTGGGATGGGGAGGGTGGTTACGATCAGGTTACCATGACCATGAACACTTTGAGCCGAATGCGGTATTCTGACTCTCTTCAGTATCACTTATCACGCAGATGAATTCCTGGTGCATGAATAAAAGTCAGACTGAGTCATAGTTTCATTGGAGAAAACTGTTCTAATCTCGTTGCTGCCGTGTCACAGGGAAGCCATTGTTGTCTCGCTCATCATCAATCCATTTATGTGTCCTTCAACTTCACAGAAAAATCTGGTTAAATTTACATTTTTAGCAGAGGCAGCTGCTGAAAATGGGAATTAGTTACAGTGTCAGTTCAGACAGCAGGTAACATGCAGATGAACCAAACTGAGGGACGGATGGAGTTTTCTTTTATATGAAAGCCATGATCACGAGTCCAAGTTGGTAAAGTACAAAATAAAAAAAGCTGCCTTGGATTTCTGGAGTGTGATTCCAGTTGCTGCTTTCTTTAGGGTACAGGCGTTTAGCTTACCTTTACATTTTTCTCAAATTGTTCATTCATCCATCCATTTTCTCTACCACTTAGTCCAATTCGGGGTCGCAGGGAAGATGGAGCGAGAGGCTGCAAATTGGACTATAACCCTAAACTTCCATAGGAGGGTAAGAAATGAGTGGAAATTATGGGTGAGCTTCCATTTTATGTTCAGCTTCCCAATGCAGCCGGCCCAGGTTCAAGTACGGGCCTGGAGCCCGTTGCTGCATGCTATTCCCCTCTTTCTGGCCCCTTTCCTGTCAATCTACCACTAGAGCCCAAAAACTTAATAAAGAGAAGATTTTATGTCTTCAAATGGATTTCCGCCTGTGATTTATGACTACTGTGTGAAACAGTGTGTTTCTTATGTATCAGCAAATTAACCAACTTAAAGTTAAATAACACTAGCTAGCAATCTAAGCTAACTGTACTGTGTTTGTTGTTCATAACTGATATTTGAAAGAATTGTTTTTTTATATCATGTATCAGCAAATTAGCCCACTTTAAAAGTTTGATAACACTAGCTAGCTAGCATTACTTACTGCGTCGTAAATATTGTGTAAAAAATGTGCTTCTTGTGAACAAAATAAGCTCCTTTAAAGTTAGCTAACACCTGCTAGCTAACTAAGTTAGCCAATGCTGTACTGTATCGGTGCGTGATTCATGGTTTATATTTAATAAAGCGCTTTTTATCCAAAGCGCTTTACATCATACATCACATTCACCCGTTCATACACTGCCATGCAAGGCGCTTACCACGACCCATCAGGAGCAATTAGGTTCAGTGGCACGAGACATGAGCTGTCCAGGCGAGGATCGAACCGGCAACCCTCTACCCACTGAGCCATGCCGCCCCCAATTCAGGGTCTACACACTTCAAAGTGTGCAGACTACGTAGTGTCCTCCGTAGTCTGCACACTTCTAGGTCCGCTTAACGGTCGTTTCCCATAGCAACAACACCGGACGCTGAATCACTTAAACCTCTGAAATAGGATCAGTGGACGTTAACACGACCGGTAACGCTGACGGTAACAACAACAGCAAAAAACACAGTGTTATCCCACAGATGTTGAAAGAAGAGGTAGTTATGTGTCATAAAAACACACTGATCCTAACACAGGTCATTTTTTTTACCCACTTACAGAGGAGTGTAGCGTAGGGTCAGTCGCTCGTGTATCTGAGGGTTAAAGGATCATTTATTATGACCTAAATCTACTCCCGTCGTCATTCTGCAGCCTGCAAACCGCAACATACAGATTGTTTTTTCCTTTATGTTTGTATTGATGGGTTGGACTCTAAGCGTGAATGAAAAGCTTTGTATCTTATTGTTCCAAGTTGATGCCAAATCTGTGTTTCCCAGGCTACCCTCGGTCACCTCCCTCTCGCCTACTATCGGAGATCCCGTCTGAGCTGCTGGCCTGGGAGGCAGGATTCGCCCGGGGGAAGGCGGAGTCTTTGTCTCCACACAACTGTGAACAATGTGACTCTACTGCTTGCTTATCATACTTTACTGATCTGATCTGTCCCTTGTTGCCACAGATTTTATCATGGATCGGTTTTGGGATGAAACGACCTAACTACTACTAACCAGCGGTGTTGAAATGTCTTGTCTTCACCGCGGGACAGTGGGAAACGTCATCGCGATTCCTTTGTATGTCTTGTGAGACGGAGTTTGTTTAAAAGAAAGCTTGAGCAGCAGCAGAATGAGTCAGCCATTTTATGATTCTGCTTCCTTATCTGAAACCAGATGCAGGGCGAGTGAATGAAGCAATGTTTATGGCACTGTAACAAGCGGAAAAATCTTCATGGTGAAGCACTACTTTATCATAATTGGGCTTTTGTCAGGAAAGCTGATCAGCAACAGCTAATGCAGAGTGTGAACTTTAGGTGTGTGTGCAGTATAGGAAACACATCAGCTGTACTGCACCTTTTGCTAAGGTCGTGACTTTTAAAGGTTGACTCCAAACACCGGCTTTGTTGACTCAGCGCCTGTCTCTGCACTAGAACACAGATAGCGGGCAAGCTAACTGCCTGTTGTTGCCAAAGTAACAGATCCTTCCCACTATGACCTCACTCGCTGGTGAACGCTGGTGAACTTTGAACAGCTATGTCATTTATTTAATCTGTGTGTCATTGGCATTTCCTTTTACAAGTTCCTCCTCCTGGCCAACCTCCCTCTGTCCCCAAACTTTACGTTTTCTCTCCCTATCAAAAGGAAATCCTATCCTGAAACCACGTGTTTCCCCTCTGCCATTGTGAGCTTTCTGTAGCCTAATAGCCAGCCTGTTTTAAGTCCATTTCCTAAGCTTGCATAATGGATATTAGTCCAGATTGAGTAAACACTTTGATCTAGTTAAGGTTAGGTTCCAGGTCCCGTTCGATCTCACAATAACAAGACTAATTGCTCTAAAAGCTGCATTAAATAAATGTTCCTGTTTGTCCAGCACCACCATCATCATCAGATGCTAATCAGTGGCACAGAATCTCCGCCTCCCCTCAGCAGATACCTTTGCCCAGCTGAGAGTGACTCATTCACATCCCATGACTGCTTTCCAATGAAACTTGTTGTTCCAAGCAGCAGTTTCCGGGAAGCAGGCAGAGTGGTGAATTATCCCATCACACCACAGCAGCCTCCAGGGAGTAAGGCTGACATAAACAAATATACAGAGCAAACTGTACATACTAATGGCCGTAATTACTCGTCTCACAACTCCTCGTTGATGCAGAGTGACGGGCTGGTTTTTTCTTACCTGCGAGCAGGAAATCTTTAAAGTTAGAGAATGCAGATAATTCTGCTACTTTTTTGAAAACCAGTGTTAATATATAACATTTGTCCACATGTTAAAGCGTCCTTGAGCAGTCCCACTGCGTTCCTCACACATAAAAGCATCTGCTTCATTACAAGAGACTTCAAATGTCTCGGATTTTTAAGCTGCTGCTGACTTTTGGAACTTGAAGCAAACTGTTGACGTCCATAGTTTACTTCTCAAAAAATGAAATAAAAAAGATAATTTCCTCCAGGGGATAAATAATGGAGTTTTTTTGTTTGTTTGTTTTGTCATGCAAACCTGAAGAAGCCTCTGACTGAACACACACTGTTGTTTTCTCACTGTGTTTAGAGGACATGAAGAATCGTCCATCAAGTCCAGCAGCATCTTCTCGGGACAGTTAGATCCAAATCAGTTTTTAATATTTTAACCGTTTAAATGCCAGTTTGATTGTTCGAGTTGTTGTATTAATCAATTGCAAAAAAGCCACAAAGCATTAACTAGTTTCCAGGTATCAAATATTGGGGGATGGGAACCAAAGGTTCCTCCTGAAGCCATCATTCATCTCTTTTGTTCGTGTTCATGATGAGGTGATTGTTTCTGACCAGTTCTCTGTACGCAGCTCCTCGTCCATCACTGAGAATCCCCACAGCTGCAGAGTAATCAGAGTATTTCTGCAGATGACAGGACTCAGAGTTGTACTGCAAGTCTGGGGTGTACGGTGTGAAGAGAAATGGTGAGAGTACCCACCCCTATGGTGCTCCAGGTCTGCTGACCACCATCTCAAACTCACAACCCTCCAGTCTGTTTGTTGGCTAGTCATTAAGGTTCCACCTGGAATTTATCATTCATTCATCCGAATCGTATCAAAACCACATGATCCTCAAAGTGCTGCCTGATTGGTCCAGATGAGCGTGGGCTCCCTGAAGCTGATGATGTGGTCTTCAACCCCAGGAACATTACGATAAGCAAACCGTAACGGGTCCTGAAGGTGTTGTCTTGCTTATTGAGGTGAGCCAACAACAGTCTCACAGTCAACAGTCATGTAAAGATCCAAAATGGGATGTGATCCGATTTTCTTTGTTTCTTAGCATCTTTATGCTAAACAATCTAAACACAGAGGAGTGAATTTCAGACAGGTTGTGGCAGATTGTTGAGATGTAGTTTGGAATCGGACTAGAAGGTATGCTACTGATCAAAAGAGAAGGAATGCACAAAGATTAGTGTTTGTTTGTTTTAATTAAGCTATCATCATATTTTATTTGGTGTCAGATGACAACTGCCTCCCAAACAGGAGGAATATGTCTCAGATTGGTACTGCTAATACCTGATATGTTGTTTATGTTCTACTGGGAATAAAATATGGCTTGATGAGCTTTAGAAATGATTAACTTCTGTTTTTACTTAGACTCAGCGTCCCAACATCATTTTAAAACTGCGTTGCTGCAGTCACCGGACGGCTCATGTGCTGCTGTCCCTGACAAACACTTGGCGAAGAGTCAGCTGTTCCTCAGCAGAACACGTTGACTCAGATAATGAAGACTGGTTTTGAAACCAGGGCTGACACAGTGAGGCCTGCCACGCTGCAGCAGCAAAGTGACACGAGTAGATGGATCGACTAGCTGGCAGACCAGTGCAGACAGGTAAACAGGGTTGGGGTAATGCCCCAGAGAGCGATGACACGATCCAGCACCCCCCAAGCACAACATCCAGACTGAGCAGGCAGGAGGGGAGCGGGCGGCGTTGAAATGACTGGAGATGCACCCAGCTTTCCTCAAACACGCAACCTGTAATGACTGGAGACAGGGCTGCTTTCCCTGGGGAGCATAACAATAGTGGGTGGGGGTTCAACACCACCTCTTCCCCAACAAACTTTAATGGCTTGGGCTCAATAAACAACAGCAGTGGCAACAACAACCCAAATAAGGCATGACAGCTCGGGGGTACCTGAGCGAGTTCCTAATTGATCATCCTCGGTTGGAGACTTCCCACTCCTTGCTTCCATCTAACACACCAACACCTCTCCTGCACAACACACACACATTTTTGCATCATGGCTATTCTTAGCGCTGGTGTGTGTTTTACTGATGGTATTCTAAGCTCACTTTTCTTTGCTGTAAACATATTCCAGAAACATTTATTCATAGAGTGAGGGCCCTTTATCTAGTTTGATAGCATAGTGAATTATTTCTGGAGCGAACAGACACACAGTCAGAGCATGCTCGACGTTAGCCTGCAGCCAGCTGACCTATTGTGAGAATTAATTAACAGCCATGGCAGATTTTAGCACAGTTATTTAGGACTTTCTGTACGTAGGTGTGATATGTGGGTCAGTGGGGAGCGACAAGGCTAGACGCCATGTCATCTCTTGCTATCAGCTGGTGACAGCCGCTCAGAGCAACCTCAGTAAGTGCTGGTCCCGGCTGAGCCTGCTGACCAGCACAGTTAGCAAAGGCTTCCTTTACAGCCGACTAATCCGAGAACTTAATAGTGTGCCTGGCCTTCCAAACCAGGGATCAAATTCTCTCGGTTGACTCGGTGTTAGCTCAGCCAGCACATGCAAAGCTGAAGTTCACACACTCACACCCTGACGCTGCTCATCCTGCAGCCGTGTAACACAGGGATGCTAACAGGAGATCATTTGTTTCCGAGTGGTTTTAACTCCCTCCTGCTCCACGGTGTGCTCATTTAACAGCACATAGCGAACCTTCAGAAATAAATTCAGCTATTTTTGTAGATGCAGGCAGCACAACAGATGTTAGCAGCCACCAGGAAGCAGCAATGCTAATATGTAGCATAGTAACATGACTAGCAGAAAGCAGCCATGCTAACATGTAGCATAGCAACATGACTAGCAGGAAGCAGCAATGCCAGCATGTAGCATTGCGACATGACTAGCAGGAAGCAGCAATGCCAGCATGTAGCATAGCAACATGACTAGCAGGCAGCCATGTTAACATGTAGCATTGCGACATGACTAGCAGGAGGCAGCAATGCTAAAATGTAGCATTGCGACATGACTAGCAGGAAGCAGTAATGCTAACACATAGCATAGCAACATGACTAGCAGAAAGCAGCAATGCTAAGATGTAGCATAGCAACATGACTAGCAGGAAGCAGCGATGCTAACATGTACCATAGCAAAATAACAAGCAGGAAGCAGCAATGCTAACATGTAGCATAGCAACATGACTAGCAGGAAGCAGCAATGCTAAGATGTAGCATAGCAGCATAACTAGCAGGAAGCAGCAATGCCAGCATGTAGCATAGCAACATGACTAGCAGGCAGCAATGCTAACATGTAACATAGCAACATGACTAGCAGGAAGCAGCAATGCTAACACATAGCCTAGCAACATGACTAGCAGAAAGCAGCAACGCTAACATGTAGCATAGCAACATGACTAACAGGCAGCAATGTTAACATGTAGCATTGTGACATGACTAGCAGGAAGCAGCGATGCTAACATGTACCATAGCAACATAACTAGCAGGAAGTAGCGATGTCAGCATGTAGCATAGCAACATGACTAGCAGGAAGCAGCAATGCTAACATGTAGCATAGCAACATGACTAGCAGGAAGCAGCGATGCTAACATGTACCATAGCAACATAACTAGCAGGAAGTAGCGATGTCAGCATGTAGCATAGCAACATGACTAGCAGGAAGCAGCAATGCTAACATGTAGCATAGCAACATGACTAGCAGGAAGCAGCAATGCAAACATGTATGTCAGTTTGGCCGCCGATCCCAACAATGTTTTAGAAGAGGCACGAGACTTGGGTCCATTAGAGCCGGTTTTGGCAGAGTTTATTAAAGGTCTTCACCACAACCGTCATCACTTTCCACAAAGCAACTAAGGGCTTTTATACCCCCTGATTCCAACTCTAAAAACTTTGCTTACGTGTTCTCCTATGACTCTGCCTTTGTTTGAACTGAACCATGAAGAGCCTGCTGGTTTCCATGGAGATGAAGGAGGTTTTATAGTGAAGGATTCACTCTTCCTATCATAAGGTGGTTCTAAGGTGAATGTGGGGGCTATCCCTGGATCCTCCTGACTCTGACCACAGTTCCTTCTCATATTACTTTACTCTTTCCTAGGATTACTTCACTCATTCCTAGGATTACTTTACACATTCCTAGTATTACTCTACTCATTCCTAGGATTACTTTACTCATTCCTAGGACTACTTAACTCTTTCCTAGGACTACTTATTTGTTATTCACTGAAAGTAATGTGGTTTTCTTTTAGGAGGAGATAACATTTACATTTTTTTACTGTGTTCCAGGTGTCTTTACTCTAACACGGTTACATATGTTGTTTCTGACATGTCTGTAGTAATCTCACGCGTTATCTTTCCGTAGAGACCGGGATTATACACGCAGCCCGGGTGGTTGTAGACTGGAGGCAGAAAAACCAGCCTCGTGAAGAAGAGGTTAACTTGCATTCTGCTTCCTGACATTGAGGAAAAGGTGAGGAGTGTTTGCACCAGGGCAGTAGGGATCAAATCCAAGAAAAAAACCCGATCACATCCCGAATGCAATTAGTGAGTGTCATTATCAAGTTTTATTTTCCTGCTTGGTGTACTTTGCCGTTGCAGTTCGAGCTTCCAGCGTTTCAGGCTATCACAAGGTCAGATAGAAGAGATACCCTACGCCGGCATCGGAGCCTCTCAGCTGGATGCGGTAATTACTGCTGTCCTTGATATTTGATGTGAAATGGGGATGGTAACCTTTAGTGTTTGCCTGTTAGCCCACCTCCTCCCCACCCCTGTCTCAGCGCTCCTGCCCTCGACTGCTGCCACCTCCGTCCCCTTCGCTCCTGGGAGTAAGAATGGAAAACAGGAGGCTCACTTTGGAAGGAAATGTGAAGTGTGTTTGAGTTCCAGCTGGTGCCCAGGGATTGGTTAAACATCTATTGGCCAAATGGCGCCCTGTCACTGCTGTGAAGTGAGATGACACTGTTTGATTGGACCTGCTGTCCATGGGAGGACGGGGAAAAGGGCGAAGGGTACAGGGATGGACAATTTGGTCCTATTTATAACTGGCTTGTCGCTGGAGATGACTTCAGCGGCAGGATGTGCAGAGAGAAAACGATGTGTGTAGGGAAAAAAAATCTACTTTAAGATGTTTTTAATCAAACCAAAGAGAACAAATTTTATCTACTAGTCTGCAATTAAATCAAGAAACAACTTAAGAGCCAGTCAGATGTTTCAGTTGGTGCTTCATGCATTAAAAAGAAGGTCTTTCCTGTTTATTTGAATTATTAAACACTTATGCCCAAAAAATTGCATAAAAATACAATAAGATCTTTTATTGAAGCCTGAATATTGTAGGATGTTGCAGACATTTTAGACAAACTGATTGTTGGCCATCAGAATTAAAGTAAAAAAAAACTAATAATAATTTTAAACACTTAAAGTCAAAATGAGTTAAAGACAAAAATTTACAAGCAAAATAAACATTAGCAGCTAAGGCTAAGACCACGGGCTCCCAGATTAGCAGCTAAAGCTAAGACTACGAGCTGCCAGATTAGCAGCTAAGGCTAAGACCACGGGCTCCCAGATAAGCAGCTTAAGATAAGACCACGGGCTTCCAAATTAGCAGCTTAAGCTAAGACCACGGGCTCCCAGATTAGCAGCTAAAGCTAAGACCACGGGCTCTCCGATTAGCAGCTAAGGCTAAGACCACGGGCTCCCAGATTAGCAGCTAAAGCTAAGACCACGGGCTCCCAGATTAGCAGCTAAGGCTAAGACCACGGGTTCCCAGATTAGCAGCTAAGGCTAAGACCACGGGCTCCCAGATTAGCAGCTAAAGCTAAGACCACGGGCTCCCAGATTAGCAGCTAAGGCTAAGACCACGGGCTCCCAGATTAGCAGCTAAAGCTAAAACCACGGGCTCCCAGATTAGCATCTTAAGCTAAAACCACGGGCTCCCAGATTAGCAGCTAAAGCTAAAACCACGGGCTCCCAGATTAGCAGCTAAAGCTTTATTTTATTTGTTTATACTCCAACGCCATCATGTTTTTTTTTGTGTTCTGCTCAGTTTGTGACGCTGTTGTTTCCAACTTAACGGAAGATGTCAAAAAGATAAGTAACAGTTTTTTTGCACACACTCAGACGTTAAAAAGAAAAACAACAGATAAATCACATGTACCAGTCTATCTGCATGAAGATATTGGTTGGTGTGCATGTAAACAGGTTTAATGAGGTCACTGGACTTTAGTGGACTCCACAGTCACCAGACCTCAGTCTAACAGAGCTGCTTTGGGACCTGGTGGAGCGGGAGATAAAGGTTTTGCTTCAGTCGATGGTTCCTGAACATCACAGAAGTAAATCTGAGCTAAAGTGTGTTTGACTTCATTTATATTCCAGCTATTCACTAACAATGTTCAGACTAATTCTCTGCTCATGTGAATTCAGACTGCGAGGCTGTACATTATTTGTGACCATGAACAGCAGAATCTCGTATTTATCTGCCCTTCAATGATACAGATGAAAGGTCCCTGAACGCAACAGCGTGCACACTCAACTTCTGCAGGTCAGTTAATAAATAAAATCCCTTTACTGTAATAATTCATCCTACATATCTTGTCTGGGTATCGCACACGTACAGCAGCAGGCAGCAAAGCGCATGAAGGTGCCCTTCAAGATGCCCGAATAAAACACAAATTCTGTACATTGAAGAAGGACCACCAGAACTAAACCTGTTATAGTTTCAGTTTGATCCCATGTAGCATGAAGTTGACCCGTTTATCTGTGCCACAGATTGAATTGAAGAAGCTGGATGAGTTTGTGTGGCGCAGACGGGTCTCTGGTTTTAAATACAAAGATAATGGGAGTGAGGAAGGTGCATTATTAAAAAGAAGAAGAAGAAAAAGGGTGGCTCCATCAGTCAAAAAAGACATTAGAGATTTAGATCAATCCTGTTATATAGGAAAGTGTATGCACAATGTGGCTGATCTCCATATTCATATGTGTAACTCTGTGCCGTGTCATTAATAATCCCCAAGATGGTCCATAAACTCAATGGTGGTGCAATGGAAATTCAATATGAGTGAGAGGATGGTGTAGGGGCCTGAAAATATGTGGGGGTTTTGATTAGGGTACATGGATGGGGAAGTGGATAAGAAGAAGATATAAAAGCCGGCACACATCTGCATCCCCACAGGAGAGCTTTTAGAGAGGAAGATGAATATGGATTCCCATTAGAAAGCGAATAGTTCATATCCAGGTGATTTGTTACGAGCTATCAGGAGTTCAAATCTCCTCTCCCCTCCTAAAGCGCCGGCACTCCGGTGAAGTCATTTACGGAACGAGATTCCTCCAGACACCCTCAGATTAAAATGCAGTAGGATGAAGTGGCAGGTGGCAATCACTCCCCTGAAGCTCCCTTCATCCTCCTCTTCCTCCCCCCTCCGACTCTTACTTTATTGAAGTTAAGGAAAAAAAACACCTCCGAGAGAATCTCAGTTAGTGCAGCGAGATTTCAGAAACATCGGTCACAACCTGATGCTAATGACGTCTGATGAAAGGTTGGGAGACGAGTGCTTGTGATGAAAATGCAAGCGGGAGCCGGGAGCGAGCATCAACAATGAGCCTCCACAGATGATAACCAGACACATGCTCAGCGGCGTGCGCCGACTTGGCTCGGTTTGGGTAACGACGCTCACCTGGAGGAAGCAGCACATGTTGTATTTTAGGTTTAGAGTGAAAGATGCTCCACCAGCGAGAGCAACATTGGCCCGGTTTCTCAAAATAGAGCCATTAAATAAGGTGCAAGTTTGCCATGTGGAGTTTATCAAACTTTTTCATCAGATCCTTTCTGTCACATCATCTTCCTGAACGGCGGGCCAGGGTCGGGCCAGGGTCGGGCCAGGGTCGGCGGGCCAGGGTCGGCGGGACAGGGTCGGCGGGCCAGGGTCGTAGGGTCAGGGTAGGCGGGCCAGGGTTGGCGGGCCACGATCGGCGGGCCAGGGTCGGCGGGCCAGGGTCGGAGGGCCAGAGGCGGCGGGCCAGGGTTGGGCCAGAGGCGGCGGGCCAGAGGCGGAGGGCCAGGGTCGTGCCAAGGTCGGCGGGCCAGGGTCGGTGGGCCAGGGTCGGCGGGCCAGGGTCGGCGGGTCAGGGTCGGCGGGACAGGGTTGGTGGGCCAGGGTCGGCGGGCCAGGGTCGGCGGGACATGGTCGCAGGAAAGGGTCGGCGGGACAGGGTTGGCTGGCAAGGGTAGCGGGCCAGGGTCG
>JBAMHW010000020.1:23826541-23838021 GCA_037177495.1 Rhadinocentrus ornatus | reverse complement strand
CAGGAAGACTTCCAGAAACCACCGCGTGGACTCAGGAAGACTTCCAGAAACCACCGCGTGGACTCAGGAAGACTTCCTGTGCTGTGTCTGTAAACACAGTTCACCCTGGAACCTACAAATCTGCTCCCATCCAGACTACATCTCTTTCAGGGAAGGCCTTGCAGGTTTCAGCAAGACAATGCTGAACCACATCCTGCATCCATCACACCAACATGGCTTCACAGGAGAAGAGTCCGGCTGCTAAACTGGCCTGCCTGCAGTCCAGACCTTCCACCAGTACACAACATCTGGGTTCAGTATCAGCTCATTTTTTCTATCACGATAAAATGTCTCAGTTTCATCATCTGACGTGCTGTTGATCTTCTACTGGGAATAAAAGATGACCTGATGAAATCTGAAAATCATTAAATTCTGTTTTTATTTACATTTAATTCAGCGTTCTTTCAGAAGTTAATTTTCTTGTTTTAGAAGCGACTTTAAGGTCGGATCGTCAGTCTGAGGCGGCGAGCTGAACGCCTTCTGTACTTTGCAGATCCTCATTCTGTCTCTCCAGCAGATCATCTAACATAAAACGCATCGTGTTTTAAGATAAAACAAAGATGTATCGATGTTAATGTATGTTAAATTAGTGACGGTTTCCTTTAGTTAAAAGAAAGGGGGATGTCATGATATGTGATCATGTGCCATGCTGTATATATAGTGACAGCAGAGGGCGCTATCGAGCATACCTGCTGAGACTATATGAGGCCGTAGGCGAGAAGAAGCAGCTAAGATCTAGATGATGATGATGATGATGGAACACCCGTGGATGTTAATGATTAGGAGGTACGTCTTTATGTATAAACTCTAGAGCGCAAGCTCACCTTGTTCTGGAAAGCTGCCTCCTCATTAAAAGAAAGAACAAGACGTCGTGTGCTTTCCAGGCAGACATGACATGAACTGGAAGGGAAGCTTTTGTTCCATAACCTTGCTCTGCATGTCCTTTCCATCCCTGTGATGTTGAGTGTTCCTGACGGTCTGGGCTGTAAAATCCAGCAGCGTGTTTGAGACCCACTTTGAACGGGCGGAGGATCCAGGTTTGAGACCGTCGTCAGCAGATGCCACTGCTCCCACAGAGCCACTTATCTGCTTCTCTTCCCAACATTCCTAGTCAAGGGTTTGAGGTCAAGCATGTTGACCCGTCCTGCAGCCACCACTGATGGACCAGTATCTGATAGATGGAGACTACCTCCCTCTTTATCCTGCTCTGTCTCTCCTAAGCTCTCTATCTCCAGCAGAGATGAAGAGAGCTGTCCAGGATCCCTAGGGGCCTAAATCAAAGTTGACCCCTCTGGGGCCAGACTCAGGGGGCGGGGCCTGGAGCAGCTTTCAGGTTCAAAGGCCTTTATCACCTCCAGAAGCAGACCACTGTCACTTTCAGTCAAGCCGACTGCCTTTGATTGTCTCCCTCTGTCCTCCTGCATCTACCTGGGGTTATCCGCCTCCGCTGACACATGCTAAAGGCTGTTAGCTTTGATAGCGACGCTCTGCAGAGGGGAAGCCGCTGAGCTGCTGTCAGACAGGACATATAGACGTCGTAGCTCCTGTGTTTAACTCCACCACATGCCTCCTTCCTTTGATTAATGGTGTCCTTCAGTGTGAGTGTCTCTATCGACACCAGGCTTGTCGTGGTTTAACAAATTCAGATGAAATTTGCAGACGCAACCATTTTTTTCTTTTTCTTGGTGTCAGAGTTTGACTGAAACCCCATGTAAATCAAGTTAATGGCAGCAGACTCCGATGGCATCTGATTTTTCCTCCGACGGCGCATCACATTGTGAGGAGGAGGCACAGGGGATGTATTCTGAGGAGGCTGGAGGAGGGCAACGCGCCTCATTGGCTTTCCTGTGATGTCCTCCGCCGCTTTGAAGATGTCCTCCAGCTCCATTCACCTTTGAATTCTTATCACGGCCCAATAGATCAGTAGTGAAATGTACCCTCAAAAGTTATGAATTCATGAATTTTACACAGGAATATCTTTCACCAAGTCCGTATCACCAAGGGGAAAGTTTCCCCGCTCACAGCCAAAGTTGCTGCCTGTTAAAGACATAAAAAAGGAAAAAAGATGGAGATAGAGGCATTGATATTCCATGCTAACACCTGCGTCATGTTTCCTGGAATTAACTTTATGTACGGCAGGGTCTGTGCTTATTTCATATAAAGGTCACCTTTTTATGGGCTGATAAAGGTTGGGATCAGGCAGCGTGGAACAAAATGATGTCCCCTGCTTCCTGTTGTCTGAGGAGCGTTAGGTATGCAGCAAACATCGACATCATGCACGTGAGTTATAAACCTGTGTAACATTGGGTTCAGACACACACACACCTGAAAAATACATTTACACACAGTTTAGAAAAAACGTACAAACATTTACACAGATTTTTACCTTCAGCTTCACACGTCCAACAGATCTGTGTTTAAAAAGGGACGTGTGAAGACAAATCGTTAAATACAAGCTCATGAATCGCTTGGCACGCCCAGAAATGGTCGGTTACGGACAGACGGACGGATGGACAGGTAGACGGACCAACAGACGGACGGATGGACGGACAGAGAGACAGATGGATGGACGGACGGACAGATAGATGAACAGACGGATGGATGGATGGATGGACAGAGAGACAGATAGACGAACAGAAGGACGAATGGATGGACGAACAGACCGACGGAGAGAGGGACAGATGGATGGATGGACGGACGGACAGATAGACGAACGGACGGATGGATGGACGGACGGACAGAAGGACGGATGGATGGACGGACGGACAGATAGACGGACAGACGGACGGACGGATGGACAGAGGGACAGATGGATGGACGGACGGACAGATAGATGAACAGACGGATGGATGGATGGACAGAGGGACAGATAGACGAACAGAAGGACGAATGGATGGACGAACAGACCGACGGACAGAGGGACAGATGGATGGACGGACGGACAGATAGACGAACGGACGGATGGATGGACAGACAGATAGATGGACGGACAGATAGACGGATGGGTGGACAGATAGATGGACGAATGGACGGACAGACAGATAGACTTATGGATGGACAGATAGATGGACGGACAGACAGATAGATTAACGGACGGATAGATGGATGGATGGACGGACGGATAGACGGACAGAAGGACGGATGGATGAACGGATGGACAGATAGATGGACGGACAGACAGATAGATTAACGGACGGATAGACGGATGGACGACCGGCCAGACGGACAGATAAATGGATGGAGGGATGGATAGATGGAGAGACAGATAAACGGACGGACAGATGAAGGGACAGTTAGACGGACGGATCCCTGGGAGTGTGAACGGAGTCTCATGCAGTGTAAACTGATGTGTATGTAAATGCCGTTTTTGTGCACGTGAGGAGATTCAAGCGCACGTTAACAAGAACTCGTTATCGTCTTTTTAATCATGAAAGTTTTAGATTTCTGGTGTTGGAGGTAAAAAGTTTGTGTATTAAATATTAATGTTTCTTGTTTTATGGGGTTTATAACTGATTTATTACACATGCAGGATTAAAGAACATGCATGTGGTTCCTGGGGAGACTTTGTGGTTCCTGGTTCCTGCGGCGTGTCGGAGTCCAGACGTCTTCTGTCCGGCTGCTGCTGTGTTTCCTATCAGTTCCAGCCCTGCAGGGGCTTACTCGCATCCCTCCTCGCTCGCTACGGCACGGCTCAGGCCTGCACGGGTTCTGGAATAAACAACTGTGATTTACTTCTCTTGCATGCTGCGGTGAATGGGGCCGAGGCGGCGGTCGCAGGGGCCTCTGGTCTCTGGTCCCAGAGGTGGACTGGAAGAAGGAAGCAGCTGGAAGTGTGAGAACACACACCGGATTAACAACAGGGAAACGTGCACTCGCACAGAGCCGACATGCACGGTATCACATCCTCTCTGCTTATCAGGCTGCATCTGTTTCCTGGAGCTCGCGGCGGCTGACCCATGGCGTGAAGCGGGGCGTCAGGAACACGGGTCCGATGCTCCTCATGCTCAGCTCCCAGATGCACACATTTATTTCTGGAAACACTCAGGAGTCTCAGCGTGTCCTCACTAGCGTGGACAGCATTAACATGGACGAGGAGACGGAAACTTTGAGTGTACTTTCTTTCTCTGGGAATCAAACCAGTGACGGAAGAGTTTCTGTCTTTAACACCTTTAACCACAGCATAGCTCCAACGTGACTAACCGATGAGTGAAATCAACTCCGATTCCTTTAAAATGTTTAAAAGACGTCTCGCTGCGGTTGCTTTCTAGCCTCCTGGATGATGCAACCGCCGCCTCCTTGGTGTCCAGCAGCATCTCGAAGCCTCTTCTGTTCTTCATTGATGCTCATTTATGTTTTAAATATCCACTCACACACTGTATGAACAAACCTAGTTTCCTCATTTTTTTTATCCTTTACCTCAAGCGTAAAACAAAAACAGGACGGAGGGAGAATTTGTTTGGCTTCGAGCCTTCAGTAGCAGAGACCGGCTGTGCCGAAGCACCCAGCACGATGCACCGCAGGATGTAAATGAGACCTTGATTGCGTTGGTAACCATTTTCTCCTCCGATGCACGGCACATACAGATGTTAGGCATCCTTGAACCGGCCTGCAGGGGTTAGGCATGGTGAAGCTGTGAGAGATTTCCCTCTCCACCCACCTTCTGCCCCTGCATAGCTTCATCTTTCCTTCCCACAGCAGCTTGCTCGCCTCCAGCTGACCTGCACCGTTTGGGCTGCAGATGCTTCTGCTGCATTCATCAGCATGTGTGTGTGGAGCCAACAAACACCGTCATGCTTCAGTCCTTCCACTTCTCAAAGCAAATACACAGAGGATGGGCTTGTGAATGAAAGACACGGGAGCGTGGTGATGAACATTGACACCAACAAAACGTCTGAGTCAGTTCAGACACATCTAAATCCTTCCTCTTATCCCAACTTCCCCCGTGATGACTCATTATCCCTGTTCCAGACAAAATCCCTCTAAATGGAGAGTATCAGTGTGGCGATGGGACAAAACCGACCCGACGGGAGCCCCGTTACAACCACTCAGCATAGTATCTGCATAGTAAAAAAAGAAATCTTTAAAAGTGAACAGAATCCTCCATCTTTGCTGTTATATAGCCCCTTTTCTAGTAAAAGGTTTTGTTTTTGCCTTCATCCCTGAGTTGTATCATTTACAATTACTGGAGGATCCAGGGATAGGCCCCATATTTACCTTAGAGACACCATGAGCATCTGGTAAGAAGTTAAACCCAAAATAGTCTAAGATAGGAAGAGTCAATCCTTGACTATAAAACTTTCTTCATCTCCATGGAAACCAGCAGGACCTTCATAATTCAGTTCAATCAAAGGCAGAGTCATAGGAGAACACGTTGCTATGCTACATGTTAGCATTGCTGCTTCCTGCTAATCACGTTGCTATGCTACATGTTAGCATCTCTGCTTCCTGCTAATCACGTTGCTATGCTACATGTTAGCATCGCTGCTACCTGCTAGTCACGCTGCTATGCTACATGCTAGCATCGATGCTTCCTGGTAGTCACATAGCTATGTTACATGTTAGCATTGCTGCTTCCTGAAAGTCACGTAGCTATGATAGCTATTAGCATTACTGCTTCCTGCTAGTCACATTACTATGTTATATGTTAGCATCGCTGCTTCCTGCTAGTCATGTTGCTATATTACATGTTAGCATCGATGCTTCCTGCTAGTCACGTTGCTATGCTACATGTTAACATCGCTGCTTCCTGCTAGTCATGTTGCTATGCTACATGTTAGCATCTCTGCTTCCTGCTAGTCATGTTGCAATATTACATGTTAGCATCGCTGCTTCCTGCTAGTCACATTTCTATGCTACATGTTAACATCGCTGCTTCCTGCTAGTCACGTTGCTATGCTACATGCTAGCATCGATGCTTTCTGCTAGTCACGTTGCTATGCTACATGTTAACATCGCTGCTTCCTGCTAGTCATGTTGCTATGCTACATGCTAGCATCGATGCTTCCTGATGGTCACGTTGCTATGCTACATGTTAACATCGCTGCTTCCTGCTAGTCATGTTGCTATGCCATATGCTAGCATCGATGTTTCCTGCTAGTGACGTTGCTATGCTACATGTTAGCATTGCTGCTTCCTGCTAGTCATGTTTCTATTCTACATATTAGCATCGCTGCTTCCTGCTTGTCACATTGCTATGCTACATGTTAGCATCTGGTGGCTGCTAACGTCTCCTGGACTGTAGCATCTGTGCAGGGAGATCTCATCAAGAGGTAAAGCAATCTATGCAAAATTGGGTCCCGCTGCTGAAGTACCGTCAGGAGGCCACTTAACATGTGCATTTCTGAGCATGCTCAGATCCCCTCTCCCACCCCCTGCAATCTGTCTACAGACACATCACAGTTCTGCGGAGGCAGCAAAGATCAATGACCTGCTTCTGCCAGTTCAAGCCAAGGCTCCACCGACAATAAAACCAACAAAGCAGGCAGGTTCTCTGGAGGTCTGTAAACACACGTTGTGCTTTATTTGTTTTCAGCCTCTGCTTGGCTGCTGCTTTTGGCAGTTACTGTCAAAAACAGCAGCCGCTCTCATTCAGACGAGCAAATGATTCATTCTAGGGTTTAATGTTGGTCCATAAAGTAACACGACTGCTGTTGACTTGAGTGCGTCAAGTCAGATGTTCGGGCCTTGAGCTACAGACCATTCACAGGAAAAAAGCCAAAAAATGGTGAAACAGCAGCTTGGATGTCACAGCAGTGCAAGAACAAGACCTGCCGGCAGCCAACTGCTTCACACCAGGACCCGATTGCAGTACTGGATCTGGCCGAACAACGGGACTAATATGACAATTACACACTTGGAGCGGCCTGCTTGCCACAAGCCCTCACAGTTAATGACAGGAGATGGCGGTTAATCACATCCTCATGCAGAGATCAGGGTGCAGCTCTGGAGAGCGAAGGTCTCCTGGTAACCTGCCAGCACAATTACCTTTTAGCAATTACAGCGAGCGCCATTCAGGACACCTCAGCAGAAAGCCGACAACAAAGAGACGTCTGCCAGGCATCACGGCGAGGCCAGGCGAGGCGGCTTGTAGGTCAAACGCAGGACAGAGGCAGCCTTAAAAAGTTCTTCCTCTCATGTTTCATCCAGTCAGAATCAATTTATCACAAACACTCAGAGAAAACCGGGTTTTCAGCTGGAGGAGAAAATGTTCCTGGTCTAAGATCTTTAGCGTTTTCATCTCTTTAATCTATCACGAAAGGTGTCCATCATCATCATCATCGTCGGCCGATGGCTTCCTGAGATATTTACCTGTGTAACACCGCTATTAAACACCTGGAGTAGGCTCAGGTTCTCCTGTCCTACGACTATTTTACTCATTCCTAGATAAATTGGGCTGCCATCCTCTGGTCTTCACTGAAAGCATTTCCTACTGTGCTGCAGGTGAATTTACTCCAACACGGTAACACCTGTCCTGTCTGTAGTAATCTCATGTCTCAGCTTCCTGTAGAGACCAGCCCTGGTAGCTTACTTTGGAAATGTATTTCAGACAGGAGGCAGAATAAAAGGTTAAAGAGCTCAAAAAGCGATGATTGGTCAGTGTGACGGCTGTATGTTCGACATGTGTTTTATCCATATGGAAGGCAGGGAAACACATGTTGTGGCTGTATTTAGTTCACAGGATCAGCTGTCCTCTGCAACCAACATCTGTCAGCCCGACGACGCTCCAGGCTCACCTACAGTGTGTGAAACAGATGCAGTCATGATAAAAAAAACTATCTAATGGCCATATGCTCATTGAATCTAAAAGATTTTGCTCCACAGATGCATTTCTGTAATTGCATATAAAAGAAAAGTGGCAGGAGAAAGGTGCTCTCAAGCCATGATTGTTTTGAACTAAAAAAGCCCTTCATGTCTTGCTTAATCCCATTGTGCAGCCATAACAGCTTTTACCCCAGTTAATTATTTCCAAATCTTAAACAAATACATAAGGTACAGGCTTCAATTGGATTTCAATGTGCAAGTCAGGCCTCTGGAGGCTGAAACTGCTGCTGTTCTCCATCCTTTTTTACTCAAGCTAATCAAATGACTGATAATGTTGGCAGTGCGCTCTCGGAGATGAGGGGAAATGCACCATCTTACAAAGATAAGAAATCTGTTCCTGCTTTTTTTCCCCTTTTCCTCTTTTTTTTTTTTTGATTGGATTACATCCGGGGAGGGTAATCCTTCATCTTGCTCACTCTGGGAGTCCATGCAGACCAGAAAGCACATGTGGAAGTGGGGCAGAGAGAGGGGGCATCTGAATGGAAGAGGATTTGGAGATTTGGATCCCGAGACAAGCTGAGAAAATCTGGGTAGCGTGAGTAAATCAGTAATGTGCTGTATCTCTCAGTAAAGGCTGATGAGGCATCCTGCTGCGTTAAGGAGCTTCCTCCTGTACAGCAGGTGTGAATTTCCCTCTTAAAATGATTTATGCATTATTACATTTCCAAATATTCTCAAACTAATTCCCTGTGGGGGGCGTGCAGACACAAATCAAGTCTTATTAACAACCTTTACCTTCCTCCCTTTGGTGACAGAATGCAGCAAACTGGTCGGGATCAAAGCTGACTTTTCCCTGGGGAGTCGGAGGAATGACTCGGCACAGGTATCCTGGTTCTGATCAGGTTTTTCAGGAGTTTATGTATAAACACCATGGTTCATAAGCTCTAAAAGAAGCAAAATATTGTCACCAGGATCATGTAATTGTGGTGAAATTAGCTGACATGACATTCATGACAATCTAGCCAAAAAACTTCTTGTTGGGTACAGACTAGTGGACATATCATGAGTCGACACAAGGAAACTGAGGAGCAAACCAAATATCTGATCATAATTATGCTGATGACACTCAGCTCTATATTACTGTCTCACCCGGAGACGCTGGTCCCAGACAAAGCTTCAGTTCGTGTCTCGTTTAAATTTGGATGTACCAGAGTTTTCTTCAGCTAAATAAAGATAAATCTGAAATGATTGCCTTTAGAACTAAAGATGATCGTCCAATGATAAGTGTCCAGCTTCAGTCAGTAAAATTGAGCCAGTACATTTATATCACTCCATACATGGAGTGAAATAAGGCCTCATACAGACTTTGTACTATGAGGGCTGGTCCCAAGTCCGGATTAATGCAGAGGGTTGCGTCAGGAAGGAAACATGTGCCAAAGGAACGTGCAAATACATATATAATAAAATATTTGGCTATTGGGACTTCTGATTGGCCAGTAACTTAACAAGTCGACTAGCCCTCCTGGCTGCCGATGAAAAAAGTTCATTCAGATCCTTGCATGTAACTCTCTGTATTTGTTCTCTTATCTTTCTTCTGATCATACACAACACACTAGGTTGCATTTATCTTATTTAGCTTATTGTTTATTTGACAGGGACATTGCGCAATTGCATGGCTGCGCCAAAGTTAGCCACGAGCTAATTAGCATCTGCAGTCCCTGGGCAGGTAAACAAGCAGCAGTATGAACAGAGTAGAAAAACAGGACATTACATAGGCTAAAAAATACAACATTACAATATAGTAGTGAATATAAATGATATTAAAAGGACCCAATTTATTTATAGCTGCCATGTATAGAATGTTCTGTATAAATAAACGTCCTGCCTAATGTGTTAATAAATATCAGACTTCAGACAACTTCATCAGTACTTTGGCTTAGCTTTGATCAACCCTTTAATGCATCATTTTCTCCCCATTTTTCCTTGGGTCGGGCTTTTAAAGGGTTAATCCATTTAATGGGCCTATCTTCCATCTCCTCTCAGAACCAGCTCGGCCTGTTAGTAAACGATTGGCTGTTTGTGGGCGGCGTTATCGTCCTCTGGCTTGAGGTCTTCGCTGTGTTTGGAGCAGCTGTCTTTCTGACTGATTGACCTCGGGGGACATGAGTTTGACTACAACCGCTGTGCTGGACTCAGAGAATGAAAGGCATTCGATGCTGCTGACAGATAGTCACCTTTCTTGTCTCCTGCGAACAAGACAACCATCACTTTCTCTTAATGCCTGAGAGGCGGAAGAAACGTGAGGAGCTGTTTGCAGAATTGTTGGGCTGCAGAGGAAAGGCGGCAGCAACAAATCAAGCTAAACTACGTGACTAGCGCTTGATCTGAAAGCATCTCTTCTGCTAAGTGTTTGTCTTTGTGCTCGTTCCTGTCAAGAAGCAAGCACTTGTCAACGAGGCAGATCTCGTCTCTAGCAGTCCTCAGATAGTAGGTCAGATTGGAAGAGACTTAAAACTTGTTTACACTCTCAGAGTCCTTGTCACAAAATCCAGAAACGCCGGCGGTGAAATGAGTCATTCCCTCCTATCAGGTCACACCGTGCAGGTTTGTTCAGAGCCTCTTGGTATGCAGCCTGTACAGACCTGCTCACTTCTGCTTACCTGCTGAGCACAGAAGTAAAATAATACGACCCCATATTTTCCACACATCATCATTACTTTGCAAGACAAACGTTTATTCTCACTGCAATACCACACTGAGCAAATGATCTCGGGTCTCATTCTATCAGCCCATAAATGAGATGATATTGAATTAGATTAGACGGGAAAATGAGGTGTTCACGCCGATTGAAAGTAATCAAGGTAGCTGAATCAAAGGATAATGAAAGCCTCTGAAGCTAATCTGAGCCTGCAAAGGGCTCTTTGACCAATACTGGCTGTTTGTCAAGTGAATAATAATAAAAACAACAAACGCTAAAGAGGAACATCATGGCACAGGAAGGAGGTTAATGGCTTTACAACATTTGGGTTGAAAACAATATTGAGTTCACCCACTCTGTTAGAGACTAGAAACAGCTATCGCCGTGGAAACCAGAGACTGCAAGTGATCCAATTTTAGTATAATTTATTCCAAGGTAGATTACAAGCATCCAAGTGTTAACCAATAAAGGTCAAATATAAAATATGTGTCAAACATCTCATAGTCTTACTTTATTCACAAGAAATCAAAAAAATGTGAACATGCGCATCCAATTTTATATAAACACTCCTCTCCACGTCATTGGCTCCACCTGCTCTACTTCCTGGTAACGCTAATATCTAACCAGCCAATCACAGGGCAGCATCAATGGTGGAGTTCAACCGGAGCATCAGAATGAGGAAGAAAGGAGATCTAAGAGACTTTGAACGTGGCATGGTTGCTGGTCTGAGTATTTACTGGAATTTGCACCCACAACCATCTCTAGGGTTTCCAGAGATGGTCGGAAGAAGAGAAAATATCCAGCGAGCAGCAGGTGTCTGGACCAGGATCAGCAGAAGACCAGACCAGGTGCCTCCTGGCAGCTAAGAACATGAAACACTGGACAATAGAAGATGGAGAAACGTCGCTGGTCTGATGAGTCTCCATTTCAGCTCCACATCCAGATGCTGGACTCAGAATCTGCTGGAGACATCATGGAAACA
>JBAMHW010000020.1:23603859-23615443 GCA_037177495.1 Rhadinocentrus ornatus | reverse complement strand
CTTTTTACACCGTGCCAAACGTCACCCTGGAACTACTTTTTACACCGTGCCAAACGTCACCCTGGAACTACTTTTTAAACCATGCCGAACATCACCCTGGAACTACTTTTTACACCGTGCTGAACATCGCCCTGGAACTACTTTTAACTACTTTTAACTTTTTACACCGCTTAGTGCAAGTGATGTTTTTCCTAAACTTGCCTAATTTTTGTCTCACACTTTTCCTCTCTCGGTGTGGCGTGAAAGTTTCAGGGTCTCACACACAAAAGACTATTTACATGTTAATAATTAAATGCTTAATTTTAATAACCAGAACAGTTTATTCCTTCTCCATCTGAGCTTCATGACTATGTGATTAATGGGGATGAAAGGTAAAGCTTGCAGCAGGGGGGGCTGATGATAGATAATGTTAGGATCTTCTATTCTCACTCTTCCCAGATAGCAGACAGGTCTTGCAAACTCCTGAGTTGACAGTTTGGAGGAGCACGTTGTTAGCATCGGTGTCTGCCGGGTCAGCAGAGGAGGGTCAGCAGGGGGGAGAGAGCCTCTGGATGCACTTGATGCCTATAAGAGCAGTCAATTAGGATATTCCTATATATCATAGCATAGTTGGACTGATGAGGTTTAAAGTTTTGCTCTGTAGGCAGGAAATCCACCGTTGATCCTGCAAAATCCAGAGCAGGATGCAACCTTTGTTAGTGCTGAAAGCTGTAGGAATTACAGACACATTGTTATGATTTAAACAGTAAAGGTTTTACGGTGGAGGAACACCTATAAGGTTTCATCCTCACCCCAGTTGGAGGGAGATGAAGGCATCACAGAGCACTTCTCACAATACAAGCACTTCCTCCAGGCCTAATAGCCTCTGAGCTGCAGCTTTTGTCCCCTGATTAGCCAAACTATTCAGGGCTCAGCCCCCTAATTGCATAGCCTTTTTAGCTACCCGGCATTACAGTAAGAATTAATGAGACACAGTTATTGCACCCAAAAGATCTCCCAATCCAGCGACCACTCTGATCAGCGGAAAGACCTCACTGAATAAAACCTCCTTGAGCCTCCTGTCAAAAACATGTGGAGCCCAACCCCCGTTGCAGGAGAAGAAATACGTGTATTTATTTGAAGCTATCTCATAATTAGGCCCTAGAGTGAATGCGTGAGAGCACGAGAGGAGCGAGGGGTGTGGGGGTGGAAGCAGCATTCAATAGCAAAAAGGCCCACTGATACAAAAGGCAGAAGAATGACAGGCACAAGAGTGAAACCTGCTCAGAGAAATTAAGAGGAGGGAGATGGAAAAGATGGCTGAAGTGGGAGGGAGAGGAAACAGGAAGTCTGACGACTCAAATCCACAATTCATCTGCGGAAAAAATTTCATCGTTATGCTATTGTTGAACATCCCTGACAACCTCACCTCCATCCACGCATGCACTCATCCAGGGGTGTGCAGCATTACCTGTCCCTCACTGACACCCTCACCTCCATCCACGCATGCACTCATCCAGGGGTGTGCAGCATTACCTGTAGAACCATGTAGAATTTTATAAACCATGTTGAAAACACACAAAAAAAGAGAATTAGGACTAAACTGAGGAAACGCTGTGTTTCAGTGAAAGGAGCTAATCCGTGGAATAACTTAAATAAAGAAATCAAAACAACAGAAACTTGAGTTGTCCTTAGGAGAGAAATCAGGTAAGTAAGTAAACCTTTATTTATATATTTCACCACGCAAATTGATTTTCTATACCAGGGATTCCCAACCCTGGTCCTCAAGGTGTCATGTGTGGTGGGTGGTGGTGAGGACCCAAATGCAGGCAGTATCAGGCAGGAGGCAAAATGGTGCAGTTGAACAAGTTTTATTTCCTCAAACTCAGGACAGGGATCCGCACACAACAGGGAGTAAACCAAATACATACACAAACAAGGATCTGACAACCAAAACTGAAACCAAGGGACATATATACACAGGAAAACTAATTGGGAACAGGTGAAGACAATCTAAAATCAAACCAGGTGAACTAATGAGCCAGGGACAGAAAACTGAACTACACATGACAAAACCAAAAAAACTAAACCATGGACTAAACAGAAACTAAACATGACAAAAAAACAGAAATAACCCGTGAAAACATGACACAAGGCCCACTATCCTGCAGGTCTTAGATGTCTCCCTGCTACAACACACCTGATTCCAATTAAAAGGGTTCTCTGACAAGCTCTGCACAGGTCTGCTAATGAGCCATGAATTTGAGTCAGGTGTGTTGTAGCAGGGAGACGTCTAAGACCTGCAGGATAGTGGTCCTTGAGGACCAGGGTTGGGGACCTCTGGACCAGATGATGAGAAGAAAACTTTTTAAAGCCGACCCTGATACAGATGATCCACAACCATGAGCAGTACTGGTCTAGGGTCAGGCTTTCCATCAGGACGCTGGATTTTAATAACGAGTGATTATATGTTAAATATGTACGGAAGAGGATTAGATCAAGTCAGAGTCAGAATAAAGTCAGAATTCTGACTTTCTTCCTCGTAATTCTATTTTTTCTTTCTTCAGTGGCCCTAATCCTCCATAAATATGCAATAAAAACATTGTAATGAGATAAAGAAGCAGGTTTTTTCTTCTTTGTGCTCCTTCATTCAGTTTATTCACTTCCTGTTGATTTTATCTAATTGGCTTTTAATGTTGTCACTGTAATTAAAATTCAGAGAAGGCTAGACAGAAGGAAAACCTCTGGTGTCTCAGCCTCAGGATGCTGCAGGTCAACAATGGCTCCACGAATAAACATTATAAATGTCACTGTGTCGTCAAAAGGAGTCCGAAACAAGCTCAGAAAGGGGCTACAGATCTCAGCAGATCAGGCATTTTGATGTAAAACTCCATGTGATGATCAGTTGTATCAGCTGTAGCCATTCGGTCCGGATTTTCCTGCTAAAAGAAACATGGACATCTCACTAATCATCTTTCTGTCTACGCTTACGTACAAACTTCCTGGAAGACTCCATCTACAGTGTTTGGACTGAACACGCGTGAGGAAAACATTTAAATTCCTCTTATGTGGTTTGTAAGTTCTGAAATTTCCCGAGATTAACGGGCACAAAGAGGATTACTGCTTCTTTGTGGAATATTTTCGGTCATTTCTGGAATGTTCAGTGGGGGCTTGTGGAGCGTTGCGTTTACTTACCTGCCAGTCGGCTTTTCTTTCTCTTTCATTGATTGAAACAACACCCTCTCAACCCCCCACCCACCTCACAATCACTATCCTGCTGGTGCCATTGCCTGTGCAAACCCTTGTGCATTAGCCTCGGTGTTATCTGCAGTGGGGGCCTGCCTGTCTCGGGCCAGCTCAGAGCGCTTTACCTGAATGGCCTTTGTTTCCCTGTGACCCCCCTTCTTAGAGGTCGCAGCCTGAAGCCATTCCACCCCGGATAAGGCTCTCCTCGGGTTTCCCTGCTCTCAGAAAAAAAAGAGGGAAAGAGGGAGAGAGCCACGGTGAGATGTAAAACAGGAGGTCAGAGGCTCAGGTGAGCTTAGCGTGTAGCCTGTCAATCAGATCAGCTCAGGGGAACCTCTGCCTCGCATTTCTCTGCCCCCTCCTCTCAACCTCCGGTGATCGGGTCACTTATTAAAATGAATTCAGATTTATCCAGAGTTCCTCTATCTGCAGATATTTTTTACAAGAACCTGTAAAACTCACAAGCAATGATGGGATTAGAAAGCAGCATATTTTCCTCATAACTGCTGCAAACATTACCAACAGATTAGCTACACCTAATCATTAGCTTAAATCGCTAACAGGCCACACAAAACAAGCTCCGTAGGATTGGTGGAGTCACCAAGCACATGTTTATCCTCCCTGATTGAACAATTAGCCAAGCAGCCCAGTCAGCACACACATTGTCTGGAGACGCCGATCTTAATGGTGTCACTGGCTGATAAAGACATTCTCAGTCTGTACTGGGAGAGATAACATCACCGACTGGAAAGTCGGAGCGTCATCACACCGCGCCTTACCTGTCTGATGCAATCAGTGAAAATGAGAGTGCTCTCCAAGGAGCTCGGCTCAGTCCACTCACCTTATTCCAGCAACACCGTGGCTTCAATTGATCTAATTACCATTTGCTGGCTTTAATCTGTTGATGTTGTTGCACATTGCACAGTTAGATTGGGAATGAAAGCGTTATATCAAACAGAAAGACACATTGAGTGCGACATTGGATTTTCCTGTTAGACGGGATGATCCATCAGAGAAGTAATTAGTTATAGTGAAGAAATAAAGTAGGGAAAAGGGATTCAAATAGCAAACTTTATTTATTTAACGTTATTATTATTATTAAATTATTTATTTCATTATCAAACTTGTTCCCTTTCTTTCTTCCTCCTTATTTACATCCTATATATTTCTTGTTTACTGGCATTATTATTATTATTATTTAGCTTATTATATTTTTTACTTTTTTCTTTTCTTTGCCCTTATTTATATTCTATATATTTCTAATTATTTTTATTTTTGTTCAATATAGATTTTATTATTTATTATTATTATTCCCATTATGATTATATTTTGGTTTTAGATATTAGTTATTATTTTTATTTAGTCTTGCATTTCATGCTGGTATATTTGCATCTGGACTCTGAGCAGCGTTACAGTCACCTTGCAACATACACACATCACATCATTCAATCGTCATCAATTAGTTTAACACTAAATACTGTAAGAGACTGTTTAAATATGAGACTAAAAAGATGCTAATCCAGCTTGTTGTACTTCTTCTTTGTGAAAACAGAAAGTAGAAACTAGTTCATGGATTCTCTTGTACACCTTCCTCATTGATGTTGATGCTCCTCACACCTACAATGAAAACCAACCCCTGGTGTCTGGGATGCTGTATGAGCAGCTTCTGTGGTAACTGCGTTGTTCATTATCAGTTCAAGTTAATTATTCAGCTAGAGATGATATAGCTCTCGGTGTTATGAAAGGGGGAGGCTGAAGCTTGTCGGAGTGAGGGGGCGATCCACTCCACAGAGAGATGGAGGGGCGGGAAACTTGTAGCAGATAAGGTCATCAGTGTCCCACTAGCTGGCTTTGGGGAACCAAATTTGTCTCTAACTGACACACATTTACACAAACACCACCCACCCAAGAGCCTAGTCATGCCCCCAGCTCATCGTGCATGTTTACCAGAGAGCTTTGAATATTTTCTTTGTACCAGAAACTGTTCCCCCAATCAAATTTTTGTTTGACAGCATCCTGTGTAAATCCAGTGCGAAGGCTATTAATACAGTAAATCCAGGCTGTGTTTACATAAATAAACATGTTTTAATCAGACTGCTAATGAGCACTATGGAACGCTCAGGGTAGCTCACCGGGGGCATCTCAGCCTCTGATGTGCACGCTGAGAGCGACTGGGGAGGGTTTGATCGGTGCCCGCCAAGAACGAGTCGCAAGCTCCACAAGGTCGTTTATGTTTTACACATCTGCTACCTCTATGCTTCTCCATCTACCCCCTTCTGGATATGTGTTACCCACTTTCCTATCTTGTGATTTTCAGCCTCTCCCTCTCTTCCTCCTTCTGTCTGGCGGTCATCCTTGCCCTCACCATCTGTTTCACAGTACACCACACAGAAGCAGAGGGAGGTAGAAGCAGGGAAACGAAGATGGTGGCACGGAGAGGATAAACATGGAGAGTGCCCTGTAAATGCTTCATATATCTCTAAACTATTAATGCTCTGAAATTTCATAGACAGTTTAGTTCATAAAATATTTTACTAATTTTCTTTCTTTCTCCTTACCATAACTTACTTGCTAAGAAACAAATATATTAGTTCCAATTTCTCTTTCTTGCTTCCAGGTTAGTTCTTCCTAAGCTAAGCTCAGATCTTAGCTTATTACAGTATAACATTTAGCAGTATTAATGCTCTCATTTGACTCTGCTACTCATGATGCTAAACTAAAATAACCTGCAAGCTAAGTTTGATTTCTATAGCAGGCAGCTTGCTTGGCTCAGAAACTGTGATGCTAAGCTAATCTAGCTTTGTTTAGCATCACATGTAGTGGCATGTCTTCATTTGACTTGACAAGAAAACAATGCAGTACATTCACGTAGCTAGCTGCTAGGCTGAGCTAAACTGCTAGCTCCTCAAATGAAGGAATTAACGTATAGCATTTTAACTCTCTTCATTTGAGTCTTGACGGGAAAAACACTGCCTTACATTCACGTAGCAGCAAGCTGCTGGCCAAAGCATGTTTGCCAGCTATTCAATGAAGTGATTATTACAGCAATATGTATGCTAAGCTAAGCTAACCTACTAGCTTAGTGTAGTTTCTAAGCTCTGCAGCTTGCTTATCGTGTGTTCCAGAACTTGGAATTCTGCAGAATTCTTGCAGGAATGATGAAGTGAGCTTGTTTTTCCGAGCAGCAAGTAAGTTTCATACGACCTCGAGATCCCAGATTTAAAGATGGCTGCATCCAGTTTCACTTGTAGTCCATTGTTGTCTTGATTCTGTTCTATTCTACAGTCATTTGGCAGACACTTTTTTCCAAAACTATAGATAAAATGTTTTTATTTTGTGTCTGTTAAGTTTCTAATGTAAACACCAGTGAGTTTTTGTTATTGATAATTACATCTTGAAATATTGTGTCAACGTGTGGTTTATATCATTAACAGAATTGGCCGCTGTTCTCATGGTGATATTTTTACAATGGGTTTGTGATTTTTTAGTTTTTAAACGGCATTTGAAGATGCTTAAAGATTTTGAAGACGTTCATTTTTTACAAGTTGATGCAACCGGAACGCCAACTACCTGGTCATGACGTCACCAATTGTCGACCACTCGGAATTCTTTAGGGATGCCAACTTTCAGAAGTGAAAGTAAGGGACGACTCCCGTGGGGAGCTGTGGTGTGTTTTATTTTGTGCCAGCATTTTTAGTAAAGGGGTGATCCAAAAAACAATTTGTTATACTTAAAGTTTGAAATGCTTTATTACCAATGAACACATTGCGCAACATTATTGCATATAAAGCGCTGTTAATCAGGCTCCATAAAGCTGTAATAACATGCATCCATATTTAACACACAAGAGGAAGATATATAACAAAATACCATATGCAAACAACTTAATTATTGCACAATCACATAAAGAGATACTGGATAATCTACCCAGTAGATCTGTTTGTGTGGAGCAACAATGACTTTTTAAAATATAAACTAAATACATTGAGAACTTAATGTAACTTTTAAAGTTAAGTTATATTTTAAAAATAAACGTTTTGTCTGAGCATTTATTTATTACTATTCTGCAAGCTCTTCTAATGACAAGATTATTACAGCAATATGTGATGTAAGCTAACCTGCTAGCTTAGCTTAGTTTCTAAGCAGTTTGTTTAGCCTATGAACTCTTAAAGTAAACTACTAGCTTGGTTTAGCATCACATGTTGCGATGCAGTACCAACAATCCACTTTATCAGGTCCACCTTCTAGTACCGGGTCATCCTCTTCATCGGGTCCACCTTCTAGTACCGGGTCCTCCTCTTCATTAGGACCACCTTCTAGTACCCGGTCGTCATCTTCATCGGGTCCACCTTCAAGTACCGGGCTGTCCTCTTCATCGGGACCACCTTCTAGTACCAGGTCGTCCTCTTCATTGGGACCACCTTCTAGTACGAGGTCATCCTCTTCATCAGGCCCGCCTTCTAGTACCTGGTCGTCATCTTCATCGGGACCACCTTCTAGTACGAGGTCATCCTCTTCATCAGGCCCACCTTCTGGTACCGGGTCGTCCTCTTCATCAGGACCACCTTTTAGTACCGGGTCCTCCTCTTTATCGGGTCCATCTTCTAGAACCGGGTCGGACCTCTTTAATTCTGGTGTGATAGATGGAAGCAGGTAACCATGGAAACCTTCCTCTGAGGTTTTGCTCCATATCGACATGACAGCATCACACAGTTGCTGCATCCAAGATGAGAATCTCCCGTTCCACCACATCCCAAAGCTGCTCTACTGGACTGAGATCATGTTACTGACCTGTTACCAGGTAACCTGGTTAGTTTTCTAATGCTCCTCCAGGTGTTTCTGGTTTGTACCAGTTAGTTTTCAGCCTTTTGTTGCTGCTGTTCCAACTTTTTCCATCAGATTTACTATCAGCTCATATTTTCCATCACATGGTGAAACGTCTCAGTTTCATTATCTGATGTGATGTTTATTTTCTACTGGGAATAAAAAATGAGTTGACGAGATTCTGTTTTTATTTACATTGGAGTTGGGATCAGACTTAGAAAAACCAGTTATTTTCTGAAATCTTCCCTCTGACATGAAATTGTATCGGCCAAATTAGTTAAAGTTTTACATGTTAACACTTGTGTTTTTTCCTCCTTTAGCAAGAAACGCGAAGTACTCTGTGAAATTTTCTATAGATTTCTTGATTGTCCTCCTGTTAACACAAAACTTGATTCTCTAGTTTTCACTCCACACCCACTGAGAGGTGATAGTGGCCGTGTGGAAGGATTTACTGGGGTCAACTGTCCTCCCAGCAGTGGGCTGATTGGAAGGGCCGGCTGTGTTTGTTAAGGTAATGGGCCCTAGGTGGGTTAATTCACAGGGAACATGCTATACGCTCTGTCACCTCAAGAGTACCCCTGCGTAAAAGGGAGTTGCCAGCGGGGGCTGGGACTTGAGAGGGGGTGGATGGGTCGGTGGGCTCTCCAAAATCCCCTCTGTTCCATCTCCTCCAGCTCCACCTGAAAGTGATTATCAGGCCAGCCGTGAGCAAACAAGCCTCATATGGAGGGCCTATAGTGGGGCCTAGGCTGGAACCTTGGGAGCCCCCCTCCACCTCTTTGGAGAGAAGAGGCCTAAGCAAACACAGCTAATGAAGTCTTAACAAGCAGCCCCGGGTTAGCGTGAGCCGACTAAATGCCACTGAGGCTCTTGGAATTGTGTCCAGCAGATTGGCTAAATCTCCTCCAAGCTTTCCTTTACAAGATAAAGTAGCATTAGCATATCTCTGTCTCACCATCTTTGAGGTAAGTCCAGGATCTGGCAAGCAGTCATACTCGTGGACTTCCTTTCTTTCAGTAGCAGCACTTGATTCTGACAGACAGCGGGCGGCTTTAAGCTGAACACATTAACTTCGGATCTTGACATGATGGTGGATTTTATTCATTGGTCTCAGGGTGTTTCTTTAAGGCTTTGCTCTCGGGGTGATATTTTCTCACAGCGTGCAGTGGTGCCTTGTAAACAGGAGATGAGTGAACGTCCTCAAAGTAAATCATCAACTGCGTGCAGAACGGACCCAACGCCCTCCTCTCCCTCACTGTGACCAGCGCCTCACCTCCTTTTTCACATGTCTCAAATTCTGGAGTATAAAATCAGGAAAATGTTCCGCTATCCATCGTGTGCACAAACATACACTCATACACAGCAAACAGCCATTAACAGAGCTGCTTCTTTTTATCTCTGGTGAGACACTTTATCAAGCCGTAAACAAGAAAAAAAAGCTGCCCCACATGATAAAGACCTGGCTCTGCTCCAAACACAACATCTCCAAGGCTGAATCCACCACACCTGACCCCATGTTCAGATGAGCCATAAAGAAAGGAAGTCCTATTTATTTTCACCTTTGCTTGCATATTCACCTTTTAGCATCCAAAACTCTGCAGGAGTTTTAGGTGTGTGCGTAAACACGTGCACGGCTGAGGACAGAAAGCACATCGGTGAAACCAAGATCAGGTTTCCAACAGATGTGCTGGTCACGTGTCTGGCCTTGCTTCTTTTTACTTCACCAGAGGCCTCATGATCCTCCATTTTTCTGCTATCAAATATCAATTTCACATCTGCTTGAGCGTAAAAACAAGTTGCAAAGATAAAATTATCCTGCGTGGATGCATTGTGAGGGCCCTGAAGAACATTCTGAGTAAAACTTCTGAGAGACAATTACAAATAAAAAATTCAATCATTGCATGAAATGTTTGGAGACTTTTCAGCGCTTGCAGCAAATTCTGCTGATTTTATGCTTCTTTCACTTGTTTAGAAATGCCTTCATGTTCTTGGGCCTTCTTATTTATCTGACCTGCTTTTAAATTATGAGCCCTGGTGGACCCTGAGGTCCTCTGGTACCGGCCTTTTACTTGCTCCTAAAGTGAGAACTAAAACCTCCCGGTGAGGCCTTGTTCTCGTCTGTGGAACAGCCTGCCTGGGGGCCTCAGGGCTGCAGAGACTGCTGATGTTTTATTAGTCCTTTTTATTTTATTTGGCCTAATAAAATAAAAAACACTCAGCCATGTAATAAAATTACAGATGTGCATTGCTTAACTAGATTAGTGCCGAAAAGAAATCTATTATATTCCATCACAGACCCCTAGTTTTTCCTTAAACATAGCAGAAGAGATGTTGAATTGATTTAAGATGGTCAGAAGTACAAGCAATAAAAATGGGGAAAAAGATAAATAAATAAATAACTAACAGAATCTTTTTAACTCCAGTGTTTTCCTTCATGCTGGGGGCTTTGCCTGCTCAGTCTGCAGGGTTGTTGCCATGGTGATCGTCCTTGTCGGGGTGGCTGGGGGCCCTGCAATGCAGCCCTGCAGCTGCGGTGTGGACCCCGTCCTGCCCTGATCTGGATGGTTCTGGTGGTGGCCTTTGTGGTCATTGATGGGGGACTCCCGGGGTGGACAGATTCCAAGATGTTGTTTCCACACAGGAGCCAGATGATAAGTAAAAGAAGAAAACAGAAAAAAGTGGGCATCATTAGGAACGTTTTGCTGAAGGTATTACTAATGTACACAGTTAGCATCTGATTAGCTTCAGAGCTGCAAATTCTTAAGGCGGATGCAGTTTCTCCTCCTAACCTAAAGGTGGCAGCAGGGGTGGTATCAGCCGGTAAACTCACCAGGTCGGAGTTATTTTGATGATTAACTTCAGTTAGGTAGTTATTTTCTGTTTTAAAACAACAATGGTGTCCAGGTTCAGTGTCTTTATAAGTTTTTGGAAGAAAATTAATAAATAATTCGATTCGCATCTCATCAGCTTGTTCTTGGTTATTGTTTTAGAAACTGTGGTTACAACACATTCAGCCACAAGATCCAGATATCCAGCAACACGTGATCTGAAACTGAGCAATAACAAGAGAGAACCTCCACATAACCGTCTGCATAGCAAGGGGGCACGTCAGGTCTGGAAGAGGTGTGCGTCGAGCCTCTGCGGAGCTACGCTGAGCCAACGACGCTGACGTACACGCAAACGCCGCGCAAGCATAAATCCGCCTTCAGTGATTCATTGATGTAGAAACGATGCAGTGCGCATGCCAGGCCTCTAGGGGGCAGAGTGTGCAACGACACACCTGGGTGTGCACCCCATCCTTATAAGACTGCAAAACACCCTGTCAGCCGCTAGTTATCTGCCACATGTCTACCACCACCAGACCAGAGCTGATCCCTCTTACCACCGCATCAGGATCCAGTCTACGCCACCAGACCAGAACTGATCCCTCTTACCACTGCATCAGGATCCAGTCTACCACCACCACCAGACCAGAACTGATCCCCCTTACCACCGCATCAGGATCCAGTCTACCACCACCACCAGACCAGAACTG
>JBAMHW010000020.1:23414337-23424602 GCA_037177495.1 Rhadinocentrus ornatus | reverse complement strand
AAACTACATTTAGTGGCTGGATTGTAAACCTCCTGGACCGGATAGAAATGCTGGAAAACCTCCGTAGATCAGCTAAAAGGAAATTTATCCATCGCAGAGCTACACACTATCGCTCCTGAGACGCTGTTGATGGTAGAAGCGATCGCGTTCTGGCATCTAGTGGAGTTTTAAGGATGAACCTTCAGATTTTAGTTTTTTTTTTTCTGTGTGTGTGTTCCTTGTTTGTCTTTGTGTCCGAGTCCTAACAACACGTCCAGTGTTCGGCTGTTTGTCCTGATGGCGTCGCAGCCTGAAGCTGAATTTAGACTTCGCAGCGTTGCCGGCCTGTTCAGGGTTCGTCACGCTCGTTAGACACAGGGTGGCGGTGAATGGGGCCCATGTGTGTGAGTGGGCTCCATCCACTCCACAGTCGTGGCTTTTATTACCAGATACACACAGAGTTCTGTGTTTAAAGCAGAGCATTAAAACAAGACTGAACAGAGTGATTCCTTCATGTTTTCACCAAATGTTCTCTGCAGACCACATGTGGAGGAGGACAGGATGTCGTGTAGTTAACGTGCTGGAGAAGGAGTGTTTAGGAAATGAGCAGAAATCTAACAGCAACGGGGACAAAGGTTGAAACAGAGAAAACAACCTTTTTTTATTCCATGAATTCAAGATATTTGTTCATTTGGTGCCCAGAGATTACTTACCCTCACCAAAAAATAAACAAGTATAACCAGACTTGAAGTAAAAAAGAACACATCAGGTGCTTACATCTTGTCAGTCCCAATTGGCTGCAGGAAAGGGGGGCGAGCTTCGAGCTGTAAAACCTTTTCCTAAACATCTTCAGCAGAGGCCACATGCATACAAAACATTGCAGAGGTGAAGAAGCTGCTTACGTTTCCAACATTTGCCTCAAGCAGTCATTTAGATGAGAGTCAGACTGTTCTAGACAGCTGTTGCCATCTGTTATTAGGATTACAAAGCAGGTGTGACAATGACTGTCACGTTAAGGCAAACAAAAGAGCCTCGTGTCGGACTAAAACTGGGGAGATGGATGGAGAAAAATCTCTTCTTTCATAGTAAATTATTTCATGAAGCAGCTGAATTATTTTACCTGCGAGTGATTGACATGAAATTAACAGATGCAGGAGGTTCAGTTATACTTGATTCTAACTATACATCCCAAAAAATTCATTTTTAGTACAACTAACAATACACCCACCATCCTCTTCATCAGGTCCGCCTTCTAGTACCGGGTCGTCCTCTTCATCAGGACCGTCTTCTAGTACCGGGTTGTCCGCTTCGTCAGGACCGTCTTATAATACCGGGTCATCCTCGGTGCCTCTGACCCCCGTTCCTGTCCCGCTACTGTCTCGTAAAGGCCTCCAGAGCTTGTCAGCATGTGTAAGAGAAAGGCAGGAAGTTGTATACATGAATGACTGATTAGACATTCCCTGGAAAACTTGAGGTTACAGAGTAAAACACAGAATTCAGAGAAAAAATGGAAAGCAAGCATTTTGGGAAAAAACTAAAACAGATTTTATTGATCCCTCTATCATCTCCAAGCAGTCTGCCAAGCCTCCGCTGACATCAACCATTTCGGTCCAGATAACTTCTGCTCACTGGATGTTTGTGAATCGCGTGATTCACATAAAGTTTCCATGTTGTCATTGAAGTACCAAGAAATTTACACGTTTTCCACCTTGAGACACAATTTGTGCAGAACATCACTTTAAGTTTTTCTTTTGTTCTTTTTTTCATTTCCTTTCCATTAGCTGGACCTCGATTCTCCTTCATCTCTCTGCGTCCTTTATCCATCTCTCACGTCATTTTTTAGTTCCATCCCGTATTTTTCTCATTGTACGAGGCTCCAGTGTGTTTGTCTTCATCATGATACGAGAGATAAATCTTCACATTTTCCTGGCAAGTGGCATCTTTGGCTCCTTTTTTCTCCTTGTACACAAACGCTCACTAGAAATCACGATGCATTAAATAATTTCCGCTGCTGTAGAGTAATACTGTCTACACACACACACACACTCACAAGCATTTCCACTAAGCAAATATGCAAACCATCAAATGACAGGTAAACAGTGAAACCTCTCTTGGTAATAAATAGCTGCTTGCTGGAGAAGCCGACGGATAAATACCTATCACACCAGCCGACAGTCTCTGGGATGGCGCCCTGGCCGGCTAAATCGAGCCCTGAGTGGCATTCATCAGAGTTCATTGTCATTCGTTCCTCTGCATCTCTCCCCAGAGGTAATTGACTGCAGGATAATGCCACCCAATCAGTCGCAGAGTGGAGCTGTGGATTGATCCGCTCCCCGTGATATTGTTATTCTCAGCTGGACAAGGACTGATGATCAGCCAGGATGAGATGCAGGAAGACGAGCAGTGAAATATTACAGCTCATTTCTATAAAAGACACTTTGAGCCTTTTTAGTCTTGCTTGACATATTTCGAGTTGAAGAAGCGATGCCGGGGTTATTAGAATTCATACTGATGATGATGATGATGATGAATGCATCCTTATAGCTGATGGTGCTTACCTGAGACCATCAGCCAAAGAGACTCAGTTGTACAAAACCTTATTGATACTTTTGAAGATGCCGTGTTTTAAATGTGTTTTTCCAGCCTGAGCATGGATTGTGTTTCTATTCTAAAATATTTGATCAGATTAATCAAAGTGCACAAATTAATTAATGATTAATCACCATTTGCAACTAAGCCTGAAATATGCTAGTTTTTATGGTATTAACAGAAAGAGCAAGCCACTTGTTGAACTGGAAGGCCCAAAACACACATCTGTTCCACCAAACAAACAGATGTTCTGCTGATCTCAGCAGTTTTAAAGTGCTTCCACTACACGTGCCTTGCAGTGTTCCACACATCACTGTTATAAAGAGAAAAAAAGAGCAACATGTGAGACTTGGTCGGACCAGCCAGATTACCTTTTGCTGGTTTATTGTTCTCTTTAAATGCCATTAGTGCACAAAATATTGCACCATGATGCACCATGTGTTCCTGAAGAAACATGGCTACGTCTAGCAGACTGTGCTTCCCACCTGAACAACTGTATATTTCCTCAGGTGTTTGCACAAAGTCAGCAAACTAATAATTCCATCTACATTACTTGGAGACGAGACTTTCCTAATGTGTCTGTAATTCAGAAGTGACTCCAATGTTTGTATGTGTCTTTACTTCTTCTCTTACCAAAAATCAGATCCCAGGTGCTCTCAGATTCCAGCTTGTGCTGGGTTTGTCTGCTCATAACAAACACGCATTCACCTACATTTAAAACTCTCATGCTGAAGCCATTTGAGTGCACATGTGATCCCATGTGACAGAATTCTTCTTATATGTGACATGTGGCAGTAAAAATCTGAGTCTGATTTCGTCTGCAGGAGTTTGTCTTATTTTGCTCTCACTGTAGTCAGAGGGGTCTGTCTGAAGAACCTGAAGGTTTTCTGGGTAAATGGTAAATGATATGTCCCAGTGTTTGACCTAATTTATTTTTGTCTATCCATGACTGGGTGTTTAGGATGGGTCTTTTAACTCACTGGGGTCAACAGACGTACCGACGCATCCATGTTGCATATCCGACTTAAGACGAAGCAGCAGCTACATTCTTGCTTCTGTCAAAGGGCGGACTCTAGGTTTTAAATTGTGTTTATAAACCAGTAAAACCAGAGTTATGATAACAATGTTATGATAATGATGACCTATATTACGTCACGTTTGGTGCAGGAAGAATCAGTGTAAATGGACAAAAATTGCTCATGAACTCGAAAATTTAAAACCTCAATTGACTTAACAACCGCTTTCCTATTGGTGGAAAAATGCACCACATCCACCAATCAGAAAATTAGATGACAACAGGACATTTGGTGAGAAATTTCTCCTCATCTGAGGAAGAGGAGAAGTTGTGGGTGTAACCAAAATCCACCAAAAGCAGATTGAAGTGCTGCCTCCTGGTGGACAGGAGGTATAACACACCCTAGAAATGTCCAACCTGTGATGTCCTTGCTGTCTATTAGTGCTCTGGTTTCCAAGCTTTTTTTCCTGAGGACCCCCTTCATGCAACTACCAAAAGCTGTGGACCCCCTGCCCGCCCCGTGTTCAAACAATGCTTGCTTTTATTGTTTTATTTGCTGCTTCTCGCCATGAATAACACATTTACTTTTATTTTCTAAATAAGGACAAATCATCTGCACTCAGACACGTCTCGTTAATGAAATGGTGCAAAGGGTTTTCAGGCTCCCAAAACTCTGGTTCTATGTGAATGAAACACCCAGTTGATAAAAAACGTAAGCATTTACACGTCAACTCGTCTCTGTGTGGACATGGACTTCATTTAATACCCAAAGCCTCGGGGACCCCCTGTGCTCTCTGGGTGACCTTTTGGGGGGTTTAGGGACCATATGTTTGGAACCATGGTTTTCGTGGACAGAAACTGGTTTTTGTTAATTAAGTTATGGGACATCTGGTAAATGGTTGTAGATAAACCTTCTGATTTGCTGCATTTTGATGTAAGTAGTTGTTAAACCTGCACACAAGCTTTTAAGTAGTAAAAGGATTTGTTAAACATGTTTGTAGCTTCAGAATGATTTCTCTGTGCTACATAGAGCTGCTATTACCTGTTCGTTGGTTCGATTCTGATGTGACCCCACACTGAGAGGAAATGATCATATGCCATGTTTTTAAAAAATAATTTGATCAGAGGTGAGGAGCAGTATTCTGGAATAAGCTGGGATGTAATCTTTTTTGGTCAGACTATAAAGAAAGAAGAAAAAAGAGTTTGTACAGGACGAAACGTGCCTCCCTCCTCCTGCCCTGTCAGATGCTCCTCAGCTTGATGGATGGACGGTTTCACCGACTCTGCCAGAAAAAGGGAGAAAGAAAAATGTCGGAGAGCGTTTCTTTGATGAAAGTGTGGGTGACATCGAACTCATTGCTTAGTCAAACACGCCGCCGCCGCACGCAGCCCGTCCCAGTAATGGAGGCCAACCAAATCTTCTCATTGGGAGCGTGGGACCACCTCGTCAGCTCGGGAACTGAGCCGAAACGCTCTCATTCTGCTGCTGTCATCCTTAGAAAATAGAGCGACTTCAGGCCCTGCGAGGGTCTCTGCTCCGGCTCTGCTGGCCTCGAGTTTATGCCGTTAAGCTGTGAAACTCAAACAGATGTGACACACAATTTCACCAACTCTGATTCTATAAAGATGTACGTTCCTTCTCTTAACGTCCAACCTGGACTCACTGAGGGGGGTCGGGCTTAAAGATACCAACTGACCTGTGTCCTCCGCATGGCTGCTGGACAGCATCCGTCATTGTCCGCCTCTGGTTCTTAGACCGACTGTAAAGGCCCGTTTATGCTTCCTTACGTACGTAAATAGAAACGTCCGTTTCAAACGTCCTCATGCTTCCATGCGTCTTTTGCGTTGCCATGGTTGCCAAGTCAGTTCATCCACTAGTGGGCAGTGCTGAGTTCAGAGTTCGCTTCCCCAAGCACGGGTTGGTGGCAGTAATGGATTGGTATGAAGTTGTTTCCAGGGTTCAGAAACTTACTTCTCAAAGGTCCATATCTTCTCTCCATTAAAGGCCAGAGGTCCGAGCAAATGAGCAGAAACACATTTACTGATCGAACTTTTTTAGTTTTTTCTTTCATGTATAAACATACAAAACTATGTAATAATAATAATAACAAAAAAAATATTACAAATAACTTAAATATTTAATATAAATGAAATTCACCACATTCTGGAGAACATAGATCAGAATAACATAACTAAATTTAACTTCTTAACTTCAAGTGACATGAAGTGAAAACCATCTCAAAAGCATCCAGCCTGGTGGGAGGTCTTGTTTGTTTCATTTTTTAGCTAGCGGAGTTACAAACGCCCGCCCTACTTCTGATTGGCTCTGACATCACAAACTGCTGTGTGCTGATAGGCTACTAGTTCCTGTCATTTATAGCAGCCTCCGGCCTGTTTCCCAGACAGGGCAGGTTGGCTGCAACCATGTGGTCTAGTCACAGACCGGAGAGCTACACCGCTTTATGGGTGAGACGGCAAAGCCTGGTGAACATAAAGAGTTATCACTAGATCACAGTGGACACTTTATTTCTCATTATAAACTACTTATTTATTCTTTTCTTTTCTTTATGTTGCTGAGGAAGATGCTGTTTGGAAACGGCCCAGACTGCCCCTCTAAGGACTTTACCACCTCTCTGATTGCTCGGTGTGATTGCAGATTGCATCTAACATACACATGATTTTGTCATTTGGTCAAGCAGCAACATGGAAAAAAAAAAAAAAAAAAAGCTGGAACTGCTCAGGTGCAGAGGAGGCCGTCTGAACGCTCGTCACATCATCTCATTTCACACAAGTTGTTCATGTCTTGCTTTGATGAGCTCATCAAATATCATCATCCAGACACTAAAAGCACATCGTGTGTTTAACCGTGTGCTGCGCTACGTTAGCCGCGCACCGCGATGCTAAAAGGATTTACGAGCTAATCAGAATGCTATTTTCTTCACAAGATCGTCCCGTTCTCCAGCGTGACTGCAACAGAGTTATTAAACTTTCTTTTCTTGGCTGAATTATAAAGGAAGATGAAAGTAAACAAAACAACAATGTTTATGCTCTCTTCCTCCCTCTCTTCCTCCTCCTCCCCTGCCATCAAACTGGGTGTCCTGGGGGGTTTGTGGAGCCGAGGAAAACCCTCTTTTCTGGAACCTTATCTGTTGTGCAGCTTGCACTCATGCAAACACGCCACAAAGGCCCTGAGACACAGAAATTAACATAATTTTCATTTGTCATGCATATTCCTCCATTTCTTTCTCCTTCTTTTACACATGGACGTATAATTCAGCTGGAATCCGGATCCGAGCTGTTCTCCCAGGGAAACGGTGCACGATCAGCTCAGAAGTTCAAACTCTGGTCTGAAATCAGCAGGAGAAACAACAACTACAAGATGTTTTGTCTCAGTAAATTATTTAAAAGTGTGTGTGTGTGTGTGTGTGTGTGTGTGTGTGTGTGTGTGTGTGTTTGTGTGTATGTGTGTGTGTGTGTGTGTGTGTGTGTTTGTGTGTATGTGTGTGTGTGTGTGTGTGTGTGTGTGTGTGTGGAGCCGGAGTTTGGGACAAAAGGTAAAACATCAATGCTTTCTACCTGCTCTCTGGGTCTCATCTGTATTGCTGCTTCATCACAATGCAGGTTTTACCTCCTACCTCTCCCCTCCTCTCCCAGCGAGTGATGCTGGGTTGCCTGGATACTTGTTTTCTCCTCCATGAATGAGGAAAGAGTGGGGCTGGGGTGGGGGGAGAAGGAGGCTAAAGGCGATAACCAAGGCTACAGAGCTGCTGTTTGGAAAAACTGGGAAGAACAGGGAAACAGACAGACCATTTTTTATGGTTTATTTAATTGTTCCGAGACAATATTACATGGATCTGCAGATGAAGCCCTCTAATCATCCCGTACACACACACACACACACACACACACACACACACACACACACACACACACACACCCTGTATTTGCATTGCGGCCTTTGGCCCCACCCCCTACCCCATCCACTCCTTCATTTGCTCCTTCAGAACAAGCCCTGTCAGTCTCTGTTTCCAAGACAACCGCTCCATCAGCCTCGTACGGCTTCGCTGCCGCATCATCGCCGGTGATGTGAATGTGTGTGATCATTACTGTTGTTGATACGTGGTGGAGATTTTTAATTCAATTCAGCTTTATTTATACAGCACAAATTTACAACGGTCATCTCAAGACAATTAGAGACCCAGTCCAGCCCAGCCAGTCCAGTCCAGTCCAGTGCAGCTTAGTCCAGTCCAGCTCAACTCAGCTCAGTCCAGCCCAGCCCAGCCAGTCCAGTACAACTCAGTCCAGTCCAGTCTAGTTCAGTCCACTCCAGTACAACTCAGTCCAGTCTAGTCCAGTACACTCCAGTCCAGTCTAGTTCAGTCCACTCCAGTACAACTCAGTCCAGTCCAGTCTAGTCCAGTACACTCCAGTCCAGTACAACTCAGTCTAGTCCAGTACACTCCAGTGCAGCTCAGTCCAGTTCAGCTCAACTCAGCTCAGTCCAGTCCAGTACGACTCAGTCCAGTCCAGTCTAGTCCAGTACACTCCAGTCCAGTACAACTCAGTCTAGTCCAGTCTAGTCCAGTACACTCCAGTGCAGCTCAGTCCAGCTCAGCTCAGCTCAGTCCAGTCCAGTCCAGTCCAGCTCAGCTCAGTCCAGTCCTCTAATCCAAGTTCCTGCTAAAGAAGAAGGAGAGAAACACAAATAAAAGACAACAACGTCAGATATTTCCACAGGGCGAGTAAAGAGAGCAGAGAGGAGCCCAGTGCATCATGGGACGTCCCCCAGCACGTTGACCTAAAACCTTAGGTCTCCAGTTGGGGTCTTTAAGAACAGATAATGCTAAATTGGGACAAAATTTTCACTTTGGAGACACCTGCCTGAACTAAAATCTGTAATGATGTTCGGCTTCACTTCAGCCTTTCCAGGGATAATGTTTATATATTAGGATCGGATAGCGGTTCAGATGCTTTATAGTCTCAAAAAAGTTTTTACCAAAAAGTGATGTAAAAGGTCTCAGAAACTGTATGGATCCCTTATGACACATAAAGGGTTAATTGTCTGCTATTGTTCTGAAGGTCTAACCAGGGACCGGGCTTGCAAATTAGCCAGGGCTGGAAAACCTGTACGCATGGCATTTATTCCACATCATGAAGCCATGTTTTATACATTTGTTCCTGGGAAAGAAACGTGTAAATAAATGAATAAAATTTGGTCTCCACGCAGGTGGAGCTGGGGGATGTCCGGGAGGAAACTTATAAATAAATAACTTTATTATTCAAGTTAATGTGAAAAAGTCGGATTGTTTGTTTTTATGTGAAATGATTCAGCTGCCAGAGTTTCTCCTTCGTTTCTCTCTTCTGTCCTGCTTCCACCTGCATGACCAACCAGGTGAGTCATTTCATCCTCATCTCTGCTTCAACCTCCACAGAAACAACCTGACTCTGACTCTTCATCCCTTTCTGTCATCATCATCATCAAATAACAGCAAAAATGATGATAATTACAATCTTTACTGAGCGGATTTGGAAAATATTCCAGATCGGAACCCCAAACAAAGCGGATCAGTGCATCTCTTAAACTAAATATTTTACTTAAAGCTTTTATTGGAAACGTAGGTTTTCCTCCACCTGGAGCCTCGATTTGAATTGTCCAGTTTGAGATGATGCTACTTTACTATTCACACACTCAGCCTCCTCTTCCTCCATTTCATCTTCCTGTAACTGATGTATCAGCCCTCATCCAGCCGAATGAAAGCTTTCTAGAAGCTTTTAATGGGAGCTCCATCGTTCTCTCTCCTCCTTCACACCTGCAGCCTTCAGTGGCTCCTTTGAAACTGCATGCGAGGGTTTGAACCGAGAGGGGAGTGTGCTAATAGGCTGTCCGGCCTGATGTCACTGCTTCCATCTTCTTCCGATGAGGGCTGAGGCGGCTTCCTCAGAGAGCAATAATTCCAGTATTGTTAGCTGAGGAAAGGGGAGACTCCCCACACAACTGACCAGCATTTATTACAACAGCACATTAAATCAGCTTCTTGGTGTAAAACACTTCAGTTTTTTCTGCTCAGTGAAGTTTGCGTGTTTTAAAGGATTTCTTTGGGTTCGGCTAATTGTTGTAGAAATGCACATTTTAACACTTTTAGTCACGCTGGGAGCCGTACCAGCTCACTGTGGAGCAGAAGTAGGACACATGGAAAGCTTTTTTCCTGTTCTCAGTCCTCTTCAGAACACCTTTCGTCTGTTACCAGCAGTTGATTGTGTAAACTGTGTCGAGCTTTCTTCCCTGAGACGATCAAAACTCAGCAGAGATGAAGACATGCAGGACAAAGAGTAATATCTAACACACTCTACCACTTGATCTGGTCCCCCTCCCTTCTTTTCCCTTCCTCTCCATTTTGTTTCCGACCCTGAACCCAACCCTTTTCTCGCCTCACTTGCTCATCTTTTTTTGCAGCATTTACGCTCCGTGCAGCACGTCTCCGTGTGAATTACCATGTTAGTGGCTTAATCTGATGCTGATCAGCTGTTCAAAGGAATCTGACTGCTTACCAAGTTACGTTTCTTTAAAACTGGAATAAAAACAACCATACATGTAAAGACTTTTACAGCTGCTTTGTGGCGCCACCGTGCATCAGAAACGTCTTCTTGGCTTTATTCCAGCCATAGAGGAGCATTATTTTTC
>JBAMHW010000020.1:23266737-23287565 GCA_037177495.1 Rhadinocentrus ornatus | reverse complement strand
TCCTAAAAAGAGCATTAAACATCTGCAGCTCATCCAGATGCTGCTAGAGATTTAACCAGGACTAAGAGATCTGAACACATCACACCAGTTTTGAAAACTTTAGACTGGTTTCCAGTCAGTCACAGAATAGATTTTAAACCCTTCTGATCGTTTTCATGAAATGTGTTGTACAAATAAACTGCTTTGACTTTTATCAAACTCTAAATAATTAATTAGTAATACAAAAATATCCAAATATATGAGAGTGAAATATATAAAGAAAACCCACATCCATCCATCCACGCTGATCCGGGGTCGGGTCGTGGGAGTTGCCGAAGCAGGGAAGCCCAGACTTCCCTCTCCCTGGCCACTTCGCCAGCTCGTTCGGGGGATCCCGAGGCCAGAAAGGGTTTATTTTATTTGTGACAACAGACAATGAGGTTTATTTTCAGCTGGTGCTTAAAGTTTCGACTGTAATGTTCAGAACACTGGACTGAAATCAGTCCTACTATGTTAGTCCACATAGTAAAGTTTAGAAATGATTTAGATGCTGGAGGTGATCAATGACATCTGTGTTCATGTAATCATTGATTACATGGTGTTATCCTCTGAGATTGGCAGGGTAAAAGATTCAGATTTTTAATTTGGCATAGCAACAGACACAACAGTTTTAACATGGGGAGTCCATTCTCTGAAGTTCCTAGATGTCCCTAAACACACATTTGTGGAGAAATTCTTCATTTATATAGAGGATGTGTTTTTAGGAGGTTTGCTGATAATATGGACAGGACCAAGCCAAATAATAATCCAGCTGACACTGGAGTCCTCTACTCGCTTCTGGGAGATCTCTTGGTTCTCAGACATTTTACCTGGAAACATAAAGGTCATTAACTGGAAATGCCCCAGTACAGCCAAACCAGCAATGGGTTAAGCTGAATAATTTCGAGGTAACGAGACAATGAACTCGTTATATTGAGAAGACGATTGCTAAACAATATTAGTGGATAACAGCTTAGAGAACTGTATTATAACTTTTAATACCATTTAAAAGTATGAAGAGTACTCCCTTTATAATTTTAAATGGTATTGTGTTTTATTATCAACCTCTTGTCTAAAAGACTTATGGCCTCGACACACGGGAGGTGACCAGCGACGGCAGCAGCGTCGCGCATCGCGCTCTCCGATCGCTTTTCTCCAACAAATGTGATTGGTTACGATACTAAAGAGAATTTAGACATTGTAAAGCAGTCCGTGACAGACAAGGATGAAGTCAGAAATTTTTGCTCAAATCGAATCTTGCTGTTGACTCTACTGCACGAAGAAAAAATACCCTGAGTTCATCCTATTTTACAAACAAGGAAATAGTGTGGTGATGGCGGACCGCCACTGCTTTTCTTTTCTCATCTCTATAATCTTTGCGTGAAGCATCGTAAAGTCTGTGGAAGTCGGGCACAGCTATGATCAGTTCCTCCGTGTTGAAAGTGTTTGCAGACCGTCCAGCCTTCTCTCAGGGGATTGGTCAGTCCATGAAGCCCCTCACTGATTGGTTGTTCTGCCATGCGATAGCGACAAAAATGGACAAGTTTCTATTTTATTGTTTCGCGTCGCAAGCCCTGTGTGCACGTCTACGTGACCTAGCACGACATTTTCACATGCACGAATGTCGCCTGTGTCCAGCCCATCAGAAGAGGAACAGAAAAATTGAAGTCACATTTTGATGTGAAAAACTCTAAAAGTCCTCGTCAACGTTAATGTGGACTGCTACAGAAATCACCATGTTGCTAACCTCGGTCCAACTACTTTGGACATTTCCCCACCAACATGTTTGAACAGCGCCCTCTAGGGGGCGAGATCTCAATACTGTGACAACCAGCCTGTAATCTTCACATGTCCCTCTGCTGTGGTGATTTCCTACCTGTGTCATGTTTACAGAGCTTTGCTAAGAACTGCTAAAATACCAGGAGACTGACTTTTGGAAGCACGGATCTGGGTGGATGTGAGAGTCTAATGAAGTGTGGTATCTGGCAGAGGAGAGGTGAGCTGTGCCCGGGGCAGGATGCAGCAGCTTAAGGACTGTAATTACAGCATTATGGTGGAGGTTGACTGGATTAGGTCCACAGCGACTGGCTGAGACCAGGATAGAAGGTTAGGAAGTGGCCTTGGACTAGATATTATTAGCTTTAGTGGACAGCTTAAGTCTAAGCTTGTCAACACAATGCCTCTTCTCCTTGACTGATAACTCAAGGTCAGTGAGATGTAAATGCAAAGGAGACAAACACGCATTCATGGGTAAATGAATTAAACGCGAATAAAAATGAAGACATAATCATACAGACGTGTTAAAAGCAAGTCCAGTGTGAGGTGAGTGGTCACTGATGTGTGAGGTGCAGCGTTCTGCCTTCAATCAACTGGATAATCCACTGAAAATGACTAGATTATGACGGATTGTATCCACAATGAGACCCTGGTAAGGAAGCACTTTAAATACTTCAGCATCATTATGGACAGACATTTGTCTTCTAAAAAAACACGCCAACACATGACAATGAAGATGAAGCTCAACCTGAGTGATTTTAAGAGCATAAGGCATCAAATGTCCACGTCTGCCTCAAAACCTTCTTCCATGATATTTCCTCACTCTTCATGTTGCATAAGAACTTGGTCCCAAGGAGGGGGGAGCCCCCAAAAACCAGCTTATTCTCTTTACAAACCAAAGGAAGATCACAACTGTAATAGTCTAAAAAATATAACCTCAACTTTTTTACTAGACATAAACCTGATGATCAGGACTTTTCATGGGATGACGTCCCCCCTGAACTCCCCCGACTGGTAGAACTCTGCGGGTGAGAGCCAGAGCATCTTCAGGGGGAGACTGGATACCAAAGTTGAAGAGAACAAGCCTTGAAAGGTGGAGAAGTGGAATTCGCTTCAGAGGGAATCGGAGGGGTCTGGTAGCTTCGCACTGTTCAAAAAAAGACTTAAAGTTTGGACTTTAAAAAAAAGGGTTGGGGGATGAGTGGTAGCCTTGTGGTTACAGGGGTGGGATTGGGTCTGGGGAACCTGGGCTCAAGTCCCCGGGCTAGCAACTAAGGTGAACTGCTGTGGGCCCCTGAGCAAGGCCCTCAACCCCCTGCTCCTAGCAACTAGGATGGGTTAAGTGCAGAGAAAGAATTTGCCAGCTTGGGATTAATAAAGTAATATTTTTTTTTTTTGCATTAATAATTAAGCCATTGTTAAGTGACTTAGCTCACTTATTTTGCACAACACTACTAGAAACTGAAGAACTAAAGTTGGACCTTTTAATACTATTTATTTTCACTGTTTATGCTTTGTACAGTTTATATTTTTACCCTGTTATTTTCACTATTATTGTGTTCTATTCCTTGCTTTATATTGTCTAATGTTCTATTCTCTATTTCTTGTTGTTTGTTTACCTGCTCAGGGACTTAATAAAATCTTTGGAAAAGTCCCTGTTTCAACAAAAAGGTCCCTAATGAACTTATTTTTGTTGGATTAAACCAGCAGCAGTTTGCATGTCTGATTTTAATCTGTAGTCTGTGTATAATCTGTGTTACATCTGTAGGCTTTTTATCCTTTGGGGAAATTTGTGATTTTACAAGCCAGCTGATTTGGTTCCAGGAGAATGCATTCTCCACCATTTCGTGTTGACTGTTGGCTATTCAGTGATGGCTGAGTGAGTAAGGTGGATGTAGAAATCTCAGAGCTCATCGGAACACCAGTCGATGAACATGCAGAAATCCTTAAACAGACCGAGAGAAATCTGAACCATTGGGATGCACAGGAGCTGACCTCATCAACCCTAAATACACGGAGATGAAATAGCTTTCAGTTAGGCTCCGCGTTACGCTGATTCAGTCAGTCAATTCTTTTAGAAAGGACATTATAGTGTTTCTGATGCAGTCTATCCAGAATTTACTTCCCATTTACTTCTCAGAACCTTCCATCCCACTTCTGTTCAGCTCATGACAGGCCAGAGATCGAAGCGTATTAGAAAGAGCAGATAGTGGCTGAATAAAGGAGAGAAAAGCAAGTAAAATAAATCTTCATTTCGACAGTTTGAACCTTATTGAGTCTGAATCATCCGGGGACATGCTTTTTATTAAAAGGCTGCAGTGGCCGTGGCTGTGATTGTAATTGCTTGACCCAGCTGCACACACACACACACACACACACACACACACACACACACACACACACACACACACACACACCTCCTCCCTCTTATCAACTCTGTCCTGATAAAGTTTTGTGCTTTCAACCTCATTAAACCTCTCATTTATTTTAAACGGCTGATAAGTCCCTCTGCCCCTGGTAGGCATCACACAGGGACCTTCATGCTGCTCCCACAGAGTCTCAGGGCCTCACATCCCACAATATTCCTCTAAAATGACCAACTTCTCTCCTTCCCTTCACTTCCCTCCATCATGCTGCCTCTGCTGCTGCAGTTCGTTTCCTTTCTTTCTCGTGGAGTGTTGTGAAACATCAATATTAGCCATGACGTCCCAGCTGATAGCCGGCCTGAGCTACAGAGCTGTTGGCGAGCCATCTGTGATACAGGGGGTCCCATCTAAAGGTGGATGTGATTTGTTTTTATTGAACCATTTTCTGACTCTTGATTTAGTTGGTCTTGATCCTAAAATAACACATTTAAGTATGAGGTGTAGTGGTCCCTCGCTCTGACTCACTGTGGAGACGGGCGCAGGCAGCGATCGTGCGGTGGGTCGCCTCAGCAACCAGCTGTGCAGAACATCGACCACATGGCAAATGTCACCGGTCCCTTTGACTCAGACTCATTGTTAGAGACAGCTGTCTGTTGGCCGATGGGAAATCCATGGAGCTTTATCCGGCTTGGACTCCTGCAGGAACCGTTTCACACTGCTGAACCAGAAAATACCAGCAGGAGCTGATATGGATACTGAGGCCTTGGTTCCAGGTTTCTGGAGTATTGATGGCACAACATAGAAGCCAGATGTAGGCATATGATTGTGTGCGTTTGATTTTCTGTACTTGCTAGCTGCTCTGAGCTGAGGAATTTGCTGTTATCCCACAGTGAGAGGCAGATTCCACCCCGGACAGGTTGCTAGGCGATCACAGGATATTTTATATTAACCCTCTGGGGCATGAATTAGTAAAACAGAGCTACTTTTCTTTTTAACATACAATATTTTGCTTCTACAGACATGTACAGAGATGCTTTTTATTTATTTTCAACCCTATTTTGCTTTTTATAAATTCTCCCATTCAGTGAAAAGATTTATAAAATAATATATACATATGTGATGGACTGGTGACCTGTCCAGGTGTACCTGCCTCTCACCTGAAACAATGCTGGGATGGGCTCCAGCTCACCCCGCGACACGTAATGGAATCAGCGGTACAGATGACTGACTAATATATATATATTATATATCTATCTCATGAAGACAAAGTGAGTGGTAGTGTACTGGATCCTCCATCTTCACCACGACATATGCTAGAAAACTGAAAGGGATATTTTGCTGAGGGTATTTTTTCTTTTCACCATTTTTATCTGTGTAATGAATTTCTGAAGTCTTGTTTCCGGTGGCACATGTGTCCATCTGTGTCGGTCTACCCAACATAAAATGAATGATTTATATAGCCAAAGCAGACCGACTGTCCTCAAAAAACCCTAGAAGTGTGTAACTGTTGCTTCTTCATAAAAATCCAAGGTCCACACGTGAACTGTGTTTAATGATCTTTTTTACTGAACCATTTGCAGCATTGCTTACGCACGAGTCAGACTACTTCTGCCTAAAACGTGCAGCCTAGTAACATAAATGGTCTCAGTCTGGCCTCTACTGGACTCATAGGTACTGCAACGCCATAACCAAGTATTAATAAACTTTACAGTAGGTATCACCGTAACCCATATGAAAAAGTAGGTGTTCCATTCACAAATTATTAACTGCGATACCACAGTAACCCTTCAAGTTAACGCCATACGTACAGTAGGGCTGCAACTAATGACTATTCTGATACTCCATTAGTCACTGACTATTAAAACGACTAGTCGACCAATCGGATTATGTTTCTCATAATTATTAAATGGATCTTATTTCACTTCCAGCTTTAAAATCTTGTGTGAGGTCATGTAAGTCCGACGTGCCTCCTCTTTAAATGTTCGAGCACTGCGGGCGTACTTCCGTGGTACGCAAGGTCCGCTTTACAAATCTCACACGTATTTAATTTATTTTATACGTTTAACCTGAAGTTATCTCAGACTTTGACGTCCTCTGCCGTCATTTTGTTCCCTGGTCCGCCGCCATATTTTTCCCCTGGCGGACCTTATTGTACATGTGCAACTCTCAGCAGAGATAGAAGAAGAAGACGATGTCTCGCTAGGTTTTGTTTTTTTTGTTGTTGTTTTTCTTTTTTGCCAACAATAGTTGATCGGTAAATTTGTTGCTGACAACGTCGACTAATCGTTGCAGCCCTAACGTACAGTAAGTTGCACAATATGTTGACTGGTCGACGGCATGAGCCAGAAGAGGCTGATGAGAACTTTTTTTTATTTTATGTCAAAGAGGACAAAGAACCTAAATTGATTAAAAAAGATGGAATATTTCTGACTTTTTCGATCATTCACATGTCGACAGTCTTTTTCTGATTTAATACGTGACAAACACAACAACAAATGTACCAACATTTACAACTATGATGCAGCGATCCATGAGCTCATGCATCAGTTCAGCTTGTGATGAGTCATCTTGTCAGAGTTGAGGCTGTTTTGTCTGGATGTAATTGCATCAAACTGGAAAACGTTGCCTCAGGGTAAACTTTCAGAATGCAGCTAATGTTGTAAAAACATGAATTTTCCACACCAGACCAGGTTTTCCTGAACCTAAAAAGTATTTATTTCCTGTGTTTTGGTTCCTAAACGTAAGCAAATAGGTAGAAGAACTTCTGTCTTCAGGTCTACGTCTGACCTTCGGCCTTTTCCTCCCCTGCAGGAACTCCCTGCCAGCCCTGGGTCATTGGCGCATCCTGGGATCTCTCCTCTGGACAGCCACGAACGTCGGATCTCGGACTCTCTCTTTGAGCCATCGGAGGCCGTGGACAGCACCCTCACGACACGGCCGAAAGCGGTTGCACGCATCGGTGAGTTTAATAAATCAGTATGTTTATTTCCTTTAACGCTCCATTTGTGTCACATTTGCATCTCTTTAACTTTTCATTTATTTATTCATTAATTTGCAACGATCTGCCCTGTTTGCATTGATAAGATTACAGAGTTGGGATTTGCTTGCAAACGTCACACAAACCTTATTTCCCATATGAATTTTTGTTGTCTGTATTCGGAATTTAATATCAGCCCTTCTGAATAACTTCCTATAAAATCCTTTCCATCACATCCGAGGAACGCCATTTCACTGCTCTCACATCTCAGGGATTAATGTCAGTCCCAATCCTCCCCACCTTCCCTCCACTCTGCTGGTTTCATTTGGGTCAGTTCCCATTCTACCTGAGTGACATTGGTGGGCTCCGATCGAGGCTCTGTAGTGGTATTAGAATTAGCGATTCGATCCTCGGCTCATCACCGCTGGCAGACAGATCTTTCACATCTGCACACAGAGAAGCTGGAGAAGCATGTTTCCCTGCTGCTTCTCTCATCACACAGCGGCTTTCCACAGCTCTCCTCCTCTTTTTTCAGCCTTTTCCTTCATTAATCAGAATTCTTCATCATTTTCTCAACCTATCAGACTTTTTCCAACCTCCTCATCTTTCACCTTTCACCTCACCATCCTTTCTGCTTCTTAACACAATTCAAAGTGCTTTAATTATTTTACTTGTTCTATTGACAATAAGCAACACTGCTTTTCTTTTCGTCGACTTCTCGAAGGCTTTGGATTAACTGGACCAGTCACAGCTAATGTGTAGCGTAGCTAGAGTCCGTCTAACACCTGAAACTCTCTGCTTGTTTGAAAACTATCTCGCAGAAAGAACAGTGTGCACAAGCAGAACATTTTTACCTTCGAGCATCTCCTAGTAACAAAAGGAGTGCCTCAGGGGTCGGTGTTAGGGCTACTCCTTTTTATCAATAACATCCTCCGAAACGTGTTTCTACGCTGATGACACTGTGATGTGTTGCACATATTGAGTTTTATTGATGAATTTCTTTCTTTTACTTCACACATACAGCGTTTTTCATACATCTTTCATACAAAAGGCTGGTTGCTGTTACCTTTATGTCAGTTTTGGATTATGGTAATGTTCTGTACATGCATGTCTCATCTAGGAGTCCACATGGTCTGGATGCTGTCTATCATTTGAGGTTCATCACCAATATTAGATCACGTACTCATCATTGTTTGTTGTACAAACGTGTTGGAGTGTCTTCTTTGTCCATACGAGGGCTAAGACACTGGCATATTTATTTACAAAGCTGATTTTGTTCTGTTTCCTTCCTACTTCTAACTCAGGAAATTTTAATCTCAATGAAGTAAAATTAGTCTACCAGGGATCTACATTTCTGCCCTTCTTCCATCTTCCCTTCTATTTCTTTTCTACCCCCCTCCAGAGCGGTGCCACTGATCACAGAAGATCAGAGACTGTGTCAGAGGCATCTGATGGTTAATTAGGCCTTCAGATCAATAAGGTTTGCCCCTGCTACTATCCCTCCCCTTATTTTCTTCTCTCTGCATTTCACTTTTCCCCCTTTTTCATTGTCTTTCCCCTCCATTCAGAATCCCATACTCTCAAATTGCTGGTTTTCCTCCCAGCTTGATTAATTTATTCTACTGTCTTTTTGGAAATGCTGCAACTGTTGACATGCTGATTGAAAAGATATTTAGTCTTTTATTTTAAAATGGAAGCTTCAAGGGCACCCAGATCTCATCTCATCCTGCGGAGTCAAAGTCAAATAAGCCGAAGGGAAACATTTTGGGAATGGTTGTTATAAACAGCTGAAGCTCAGCAGAACCTCAGATATTTGACACGTCCTGTCTCACAATGAGGACATGTCAGTTATTTTTCCTTCAGGCTGTCTCTGAGTCAGGCCCTTATTAACCTTTGCCAGCTCTCTGACAGGTTTCCATCTTTAAAACTGACATAATTCAGTTATTTAGATTTCTGATGCAGACAGTCGGGTTCATAACTGAAGCATAGCTCTGCGTCATGTAGATGAAGTGAAACCTGAGACCTGAGACAGAGATGCTTGATCCATGTGACAGCTACACCACTCTTCATCCTAAATCTGACATTACATGATATGTAAGGATTATAATTGAGCAAAATGTGGGTGCAGTCTCTCATCCAAGAGTACTTTCACATTCAGCATGTATACATATATATTTGTGTGTATGTCTATATATATATATATATATATATTCTAGAATGACAGGAACCACACGACAGGGAAAAAACCAGAAGGGTCTGACCAACACTGACTTAAACCAAGGGGTATATAACAGGAGCACAACTACCAAGATTCAAGTGGAGTGAATTAACAATGAGAACCAGGTGAGCCGATGAACAGGAAAATAAAACAATGCAACAAACCAGAGAAGTACCTACCAAAATGAAAACAGGAAACCAGACAAGACGATGAGCACAGGACAGTATGAGGGGGGTATCAATGCCTATTAATGAGTGTGGAGTAAAACATTTAGAAAGTTGAAGTTCTGTAACATGTTGTAGACTCGATCAGAAAACAGCTGGAGCTGCTGGTTAAAGGACTTGGAATGAACCTAACACTAAATGTTCATTTTTGCCAGGGGTATTTTCTATTTATTTTTCTAATGTTTTGAAGTAAAATTCAGTTAAATGCATTTTTTTATTGACAATATTAATGTCTCTGCCCATTATTTAATTCAGTCGTCCACTAAAATCCATTTTAAAAAAAATATTGCTTTTGGGGGCAGATATTGTTATGTGATTAAAATGGGATTGACATTGATGTTAAGTGTGTTCTGTGTAGTAGTTTAGCATCTTTGCATCTTACAGTGTGCTCTTCTTTTCTCTCTGACATTCTACAGTGCTGCTGTAACACTGGAATTTCCCAGTCTGGGATTAATAAAGTACATCTGATTCTGATCCAAAGGAACCACAGTCATGAAACGATCTGTATCTTTTCTGCCTAATTTGGCATTTCCAGCATGTTCTGCAGGTTATTGCACCATGTTTCCTGTTGCAAAGAGAATTTAGAAAATGCTAATGTGTAGATGGCAGAAGTGATGGCGAATGCTTCCCTCTGCAGGTTCATGCTGTCATCCTTACAGATAGATCTATGGCTTTGGTCAAAACGTGTAGAAATCACTGTCCTGTGTTACATATTCAGATTTAATCTACCGTGTCGGCTCTTATTTATTTACCTGAAAAAGTGGCAGAAGATAATGTAAAAGATAAACGTGAGATTGTCTCTGCAGCTAGAAATAAAATGTTGGATGGTAAATATCTGCAGCTGTTGCGACTCCATCTTCTCCTGGGTGTTATTTCAGATTGCTTCAGACATATTGCTCGGTGTGTGCGACGTGACAGTTTGTGGCTAGAGGACACGATGTTGAGATCAGCTCAGCAAGGTCAGGAAACTCGCAGCAGACAGGATTTGACTGACAGCTTGATGTGGAGTGCATCTAAACCTGCTAAATTACTGAATCATGAAGGTTAGACGTGTAGAGTTTGTGATACGGTGGGTACGCTTGAATAATATACACAGAGTTTCTGACGCGGACAAATGCTCAACCTTTGCAACCGTTTCCATCTGAGCTGTACCAGCTCGTTCTTACAAAATTTAAGCATTTTTATTACATTGGCAACCACGTTTTATGTTACTTATAATAATTTTACTTGTTTAATTGGTTAATGTAGATTAATGAAACATGCTGGATTATTGCAACTCAGTTGGCCTTTTAAGTCACATCTTGCATGCTGCAGTGTCACTTTTGGAGGATTTTAATTTGTTATATCAATTAATACAACCCTTATATTTCATATTTTGATGATATTTGTGTATTAAGTTCATACTAACTAGATAAATTAGAAGTGCAGTAAACCATAAAAAAGATGAAAATCACCAGTTTATTGTAGACATTTCTTTCTAAATACAAACATGTCAAAGCATCGTCCAACAAAATTGTAAATGTAAAAAAGTTACACAATTTAAAACCCATGGTTGCCAATGTGCTGTACATATAAAATACAATAGTTGAAACAAACGTTCCATTAACAGCCAGAACATCTGCACTCTAAATATTTTTAAAGACTTGAGTAACAAAATACTCTAAAATATCTGAAATATAAGAATAAAATACAACTATGGCAGTTAAAGATTAAAATGCATTAAATTAAGAGATTAAGACAGGCTACAGTAAAGCAAATAGAAAAATAAGCAATAAAACAAATTATAAGATTAAGATACAAAAAAGCAACTGAAAGGCTAAAAATACATTAAATTACAAACAAAGACAAGGCTGAGCTGAACTTCCCGAGCGGGGCCCAGTTAGATCTGGGAGGAAGGCTCATTCCACAGTTTGGGTCCCAGTAAAGCTCAGTCACCTCTGGTTCTAAGTCGGGACTGGTCTGGATGTTTTGACAAATATCAGGTTAAATCGTTGATCTAAAGCAGGGATCCTCAATCCTGGTAGTTTTAGAAGTTTCCCTGCTGCAACATACACGACTCAGACTCTAACTGACGTTAAGTCTGCTAATTAGCCATTGACTTAAGTCAGGTGTTTTGCAGCAGGGAAACTTCTAAAACCTGCAGGACACGGGCGCTCGAGGACCAGGATTGAGGATCCCTGATCTAAAGTGTAAACAAAAGTGGTCAAAGAATCCCTGAGGGATCTCAACAGAACTATCAAGGGAAAGGCACTTTGTACCATTAATAAAACCAATTAAGGATGATGGTTATTTCATCTAATAATTAGCCATTAGCTTCTTGAGAACAACCAAAATAAAAGGGGTTCATCTATATCAGAAGTATGGTGGTTGACTGGATTAAAAAACAAAACAAACTTGAGCTTCCTATAAAAACACACAGATTGCAGGTTCTGTGGAATGATGGGTGCAGGAGGTATTTAGGTGTTTAGTAACTTTGAAACCCACTTGTCAGACACAACAGAGGAAGCGTCTAATCAAATCAGACCCTGCTGCTGAACCACGAATTAAAACCTGATTAAGACTGTTAGTTATTAGAAATGGCAGCAAGTCAATACAATAAAAATCTGATTATGATTTCTGTAAACAAGCAGCTCATAGATGCAACATCCCATGATTGTCTTAAATTAACTACCTCGGGTATTGATCAGAAACTGGACTCCCACTAGTTGCAGGTATCTTGCTGACTTTCCTGTAAAACAGTAGGAATAGATGTACGAGGGACTGCTCCAGGGTTATAGAAACTATAATAACCATGGCAACAGTGAAGACAGGGTGATAGATGCTATTAAGCTGATATATTGGCATCATGTTGAGTGTGAGCATGTTTTGCCTTGATCTTTATTGTACTATGTAGGGATGCAAATCATGTCATTCAAGCACTCAGTAGTTCGTGTAATTTCTTTTTAAGCCATGCATTGCTGTGATCATGTCAGCTTCAGATCATGAGCATATAAACAATGTTTTATCTCACTTTTCTTGCGTTCTCCTTTATCGTTCCCCTGAAGGTGAAAGGATGGAGAACTGAGTGAGATCAGGATGTGAGAGAATAAAATAAAAGCGTAATTACAGAGGAATATGAAACTGAATGAAGCCTTCTGCGTGAGGGCCAACAGGCAGGTTTTCATGCGAAGGTCGTCAGCCTCACACCCGGCTTTGCCTTCCGTTCTGCCTAATTGAAAAGTGCCGCGAGGTGTCGGCTCCACATGCTGTGGTGAAAATTGAGGCTGGTGGACCGAAGCGTTGTGAGGATGTGGCAGGTTGACCCAGTCAGATTGCACACTTAGGACTGGCAGACGAGTACGGTGGGTGTGAACTGGAGGTGGGAAGCAGGCGAGCCGATTCGTGAGGCTGCCTTACGAAAATCTGTTCACAGTAACGTAATGTGTGCAGTCCAGGAGAAGGTGCAAAATCCTGCAGGTACGCATCGACTGCAGTCCAAAAATGACTGAGTTCTTTCACTTTGTGGTTTTTAAAGGACTTTTATTTGTAAGAAGGATTAAAACCAAAGTGCAAACTCTCATACAGACTTCTAACATCTGGATGACTCAGACACTTTAGTCTTCCCTAATGGGCTCTAAGAGGGATTGCCCTGACCCTGCTGTCCACTCATGTCGCAGTTACACACTCATCCATGTCATGTGAGGCTGCGACTTCCTTTACTTGGTCACCAGCCATAAAAAGGAAACGAGAGATGTATGTGGGGTTAGTCTTAATCTCTGTGACAGTTTATTTAGGTAACTTGACCTCAAAGTAGTGAGACTGAAAAGTTTTAAAAGCTTAAGTGTACCAGTTTAGAAGTTTTTCTGCAGCATTTACTGAATAAAATTTGATATACTGAAAAGGCTTAATAATCACATCGTGTTCAAGGGTCCATGGGAATCAAACTCCATGAATCTCTCATAGCGATGTCATGATTATAGATTTACCTGCTGCAGCGTTAATTTTCCAGCACAATAACACTCCCTAAGTTTTATTTATTTCTATCTGCTTATGCCAACACAACAAAATATTATAACAAAGTAAATTCCATCTAAACCCCTTTTGTAGTGTAAAGGATGAATTAATCCAGTTTAAACCAGGACAATAACAACTATTATCATTATTATTAATATTAGGATAATAATTTTTTGTAATGTACTTTACATTGCATAGCAGTCTCAAATATTTCTACACAGTAGAAATAATAGGAAAATGAAAATTACACTTTTAAATAAAACATAATTAAAAGTAATGAAAAACAAAACAATCAGTCACACTTAAGGTTTAAGCTTTAAAGATTAAATGTCTCCTAAAAAATCAGGTTTTCAGTCCCTTTTAAAGCGCTTGACAGTCTGTGGAGCCCTCGTGCTGTGAGGAAGGGCGTTTAAAGACGAGCAGAGAGCTCGGTCCCCGATTGTTCGGGTCCTGGTCCTGGAGGGATCAGACGGAGTTTAAAACCAGAAATATTGTGGCGTTATTTTTCTTTTTCTTTTTCACTGTAAATCTGTAGATATCGTTAAAGTCAGAACATGTTGGAAATGAACTGTGGAACCCGTTTGTCCACCTTTGCTGCATTTTGAGTCTCGAACAGGTCTCCAAAGAGAAATATGCTGTTAAAAAATGTCCCCTTGTGTACGTAAAGGTTTCCCTCGGTGTGTGCTTAGTATGATTACCTGCTGCAGTCCATGTACGGGTCCGAAGGATGAGGAGGATCTCTTCTTCATCAGATCAATAGTGTGACAGAAAGAAAAAGAAAGAAGAGTGTGTGATGGACAGAGACAGAATGAATGGTCTTGGAGAAGGAAGATGGAGCGGAGCTATTAGTGTGACTTCTCACCTTACAGCTCAGCGTCTCAGCAGGCAGGGCTTGTTCAGGGAACGAGGAGAAAAGCTCTGACTGGAAGCAGCCGGGTGGCCTCCGGAGACAGGAAGCTCATCTGTCTTTGTCCTCCTGCTCTGCCAGGAGCAAACCGTCACAGCTAGGAACAGTCGTAGAAACAAACTTTTCAACTGGTTTTAATATTTGAGCAGAAATGATGGAAAACATGTTAACTTCACCTTTATATTGAGCCACATGTTTGAGGAAAGTGCACTTGTGGGATGAGCAGCTGATTCTGCTGTTGACTCTTGCTTGGGGTCCTTTATTGGATTGGATGTGTGAAGAAGCAAAACATGTTGGAAATTTAATGTTTCTATTTACCAAACAGGAGCCTCAGTATCATACGGAAGAACCATAAACAGCCACAACAGCCTGGTGCCGCCTCCTCATGCTGGTCACCAGCTTGGCCACACTGCTGTGGGATAGAATTCCATTCTTCAACCAGCACCTGTCACCAGTCAGCCGGTCTCTCTGGTACCAGCAGCTGATCCCAGTGTCCAGGTTGAGGTCAGGACTGAAGGCCGGTCATCCATCCGCTGGACGTGGTCTCTGATAAACCTGCTATGTGGCATTGTCAACATGGAGGAGGGTCATCTCACGCACTTGAATCTCAAAAATATCTAAACATTTCACAAGTTGTTCCGTATTGATCGTGTAGACGCGCTGTTTAATTTTAGTTTGCTCGGGTGAAAACTTTTTTAGATACAACCTTTTTAGTGAGGAGTTATGTCTATTTAGGAGCATCCTTTCCTCCATTTTCAGGTGTGAACCTCACCACACAGGAAGTGAAATTTAGTACAGTAATACACCTACTCTCAGAATAAATGAAAAGATCTGTCATGCATCATAACTGGTAGGCATATCAGCCTTTTAAAAGTGGAAAAGAAACACATATTTTCTTCCAAATATGGCTCCATTTTAAAGGAAATAAACAGGCTTTCCAGTGGAATAAGAATCATTAGCAGCATGCATAGACGGAACAGAAATACTGCGGCAAAGGCTCATTTACTGACTCCAGTATAATCTTGATAACGTGGCATCAAATGTTTTGGTATAAAAAATCCAAATGCAATGGCATCTGAAGCACTTAGCAAAATATTCCTTCATGATGTCCACGTCTAGTGCATGCAGCTGGTTAATAACCTCAATCCGTGGCTCAACGGGTATGAAGATGAGTTTACAGCAACAATGCAGGAAGCTTGACTTATTCTGACTTTGTCTTTCAAGTTGTCCAGTTTACTGTAATCTGCTTATGGAAATATTACAGATTACAAGTGCATGCATAAGACTTCTGCGTATTTGTGTTAGTAATGTTCATGTTGCGGGAGTCTGTCTATTTTCAGCTTGTCTGTATTAAGTGTGGCGTCATGTTTGGTCTTTCGTCACACCCCGTCCTCCTCTGCTGTTAGTAAAAGAATTTACAATCAGTTCAGACCAACGTGCACCTGAATGCACCTTGGATAAGTGCCCTGCAACCATGTGTCCATGGAGGATGTTGCTGTGCCAGTTCTTCTGTTTTTTGTTGTTGTTACTCATCGTTACCACATGGTTGCATCAGCGAAACTGAGAATTTCTCCCTTTTCTATTCAAAGGTTTGCTGTGTGTATGGGTGTGTGTTTGGCTCTACAACACAAGAAAAGAGCATCTCCCTGCAGTCGCTCGACTTCTTCCTCAAGACAAAACATTACCTGTGATCACGTCGCAGTCATGCATGACAGCAGAGCACTTTGCAAAGGACACGGTTTTAATTAGAAGGTCTGCAAGCTTCCCTTTCAGCCTCATTTAATATTTCCACTTATGACCTTCGACACGACGCAGCGCTGCAGATGAAAGTTGTTAAAGTCATTCCTTTCTAAGTAGCTACAAGACACACACACACACACAATAAGTGGCTGGTGGACATGTAGAGCCAGGGCCACAATGATGCTTTGAAAGGTGAAAATAATTAGAGGAACTGCTGCACTTGCTTTTCTGCAGCTGTCAGCATATTAAGCGTGGAGGGATCACACTCCTCCCACCCCCAGTACTTCTGGTCTTAGTTGTAGTTGACTTTGAACTTGATTGTAAAGCTAAACTGGGAATACGAAGCAGACCAGACGAAGGTCAACCGGAGCGGACTCATGGGAATGTTGATATGGCGTCATAAATCTTAGCCGTACAAATCTTTTCAGCACCTTTTCCTGGGAGTTTACCTCAAATCTGCAAGAAAACCTACAGAACTGAGTTGGAACAAAACAAATTTAATTTAATGAAATCTGGTTTGTTTGCAGCATATCCGGTTAGAATAATTCAATTGTTAAAATAAAACTGTTAAGTAATGTTCATTCAAAAACATTTTTTGTGTGTGTGTTTAGCATCTTTTATTACCTTCTCATATTGTTTATGTGAGGAAAAATGGCCTGAGATGGGCAAAGATGTGGAGAAATTAGCGGTTTTTAATGTTTGAACACTAGCGGAGTGCAAGCTAATAGAGTAAAAGTATCTAAACCAGGCTTATTTTATGTGTTACTGAGGGTTATGTGTATCATTTAATTCATTTTTTCTAAGAGGACGGTCATATTAGCTTACTGTTGAATTTTTACAAGCTGTTCCCTTGTCGAATGGCACCAGAATAAAAATGACCACGAACAAACCTCTAAACCACGAGTATAAATGCAATCACTGTTTTTTTTTATCAAAGCCTGGCAGTGCTATCTTAGCTAAAATTAAAATGCTGTTTTTCAGCATGTCACGACCTCAGCCACCCTGAAAACACTGGAGCCTTTCATGCAGCCTCAGTTCGTGGAAAACAAGCTGAAGGGAAGAAAAGCTTTGACATCACAATGCCGTCGCAAATATTCAGCAGTCACACACATCAGAGTATGTGAGGTCATATGGGGGCAAACATTCATTTAAATATAATTACTGGTTCATAGACGGATGGCTCTCTCTCGTAAAGGGGCTGTTTGGTTGTGTTTTTTGTGCTAAAAGCTTCTGATTCATGCAGCTTGATTGTGCCTCTGCAGCCGTTGTCACGCTGTAATTAGAGATAGCTTTCATGTCACACCAAGACGGAGCAGATCGTCTCCACACACCGTAACCGTCCCACTAAACACCAACTGTTTGCAGCTTCGTTAAGGTTTGCATGCAGGGCGGGGGTCCTGAGGACTAGGAAGCCAGTGTAAAGATCTGAGGACTGGAGTTCTATGAGCCGCTTCCCTGGTCTTGTTGAGGACTTGGTGTTAGAAAATGCATGTTTTCGGTCTGTTGGAGATGCTCTGAGGAGACGTGATAACTAAAATACAGTGAGGTAAGACTTTATTTATCCCATACCGGGGAAAATGAATGTGTCAGCAGCTCCAGGGAATGGCTCACCATCTAAACACAACAGATAAATGAACCAGAAAGAAGAACTAAGACGTCTAAAGGACTTCTATACAGCATATACGGGTTTAACTAAACTATAAAGAGGACCTTGGTCAGGTAACGGTGCGGTTAAATAGTTTGCCAGTTATTTGTGCTCATTGAACAGTCTAATTGAAATGAAGAATGATGGAAGCATCGTGGATGTATAACCACAAATCCCACCGTGCAATGCCATCCCATCCCACCGACACGATAAGATTTATTACCAAGAAGCGTTACTACCACAGAGGAAGAATCCACCAGACTGAGTCACTTACTTTTCATGATAGTTATCAACAGTTTAGGTCTTCAGTTCTGGGTTTGTCTGAGAGTAACGGTCCAGTTAACTCATTTATCCCTGCTGTAACTCCCTTCCTGCTCATTTACAGAACAGAGCAAATGTCATTACCCGTGTGTGAGAAATGGCCTTCATTTCTCCTGGACAGACCTGACAGCCATTTTCACTGATCCAGCAGAGTCCAGACACAAAATGATGAGACTTTAAAAGATTTCTCACCTCATCAGAATACTTTCAGGGAACGTTTTAACTCCAAAAATGTAGATTTTAAGTTAATGATGATGTTAAAGTTTGAGGAGGTAAGGCAGCGTTTTAGTGATATGCATCTATTTACAGAGGGAATATTAAACTGTAATATGTGACAAATGAGTCAGAAAACACACCACCTTCGTTTTTATTGTATGCAGGAGTAAAACTTTCACATGGAACAATAAAGGAGAACAAATCAGGGCAAGAGTAAGAAAGCAAATGAGGAAATTAAAACGCACAATAAAAAAAACGGTAAATAAAAAAATAAATGTTAAAATATGAATAAATTAAAATTTTTTGTTGTATTTAGTAAACAAATACATGCGATAAGATACAATAAGTCTAAGTTCTGTCTTTATACAAGAAGAAGGACAAGAAAGCCGACACATGCAGATGGCTCAGAGCTTGTTGGGAAATAAAGTAATTCAGAAAAATAAACTAAGGAAAATAAATAAAAAATATCTTAATTTAATCAAATCTGTGAAACACGTGATTATTTATTCACGTTATTTACCTCCTGTTTCGTTCCCAGCTGTGTTGGGAAAGAATAAAGCGAGTCTTTCCTGCCCCACCCGGCGGCTTGTTTTCTGAGTAAAACAGTTAAAGTGTGGACCGGTGCTCAGATTTGCTTCCACAACGTGCATCTTTCACGTGTCTGGCGCCGCTGAAATGAAACGGCTCCAGATTCGTGCGGGAATCCTGCCAGGGTAAATATTGTTCTCTGCTGTTAGTGATTACACACAACTGTTCCAAAGCTATTAAATTTACAAAATGCTTCTCTGATAATGGAAACAAAAGCAAAAATCGCAGGAAGTCCAGAGTTTTCTTCTTCTAATGGTAAACAGGTGTGTGTCCTGAGTCTGCCTGACGCCGTGGTGGTGTCCATATTTAAGTCATGCACTGGTTATTTATTCCAACGCCACTTCTCATGCTGCTGATGCTCCTCTGCCGCCCTTGGTGCTGAGTGCCAGCACAGTCCTCATTGACTTTTACTCCTGAGGGTTGGCAGAGAATAAGTCTGAAAGTCCTCAGCGTGGAGGGTTCGGGCGGGACAGAATACAGATCAGGAAAGCTCCTCCTCTGCTCTTATTTGACCTTGGAAAAGAGTAAGATGGAGACTGGATTAAACTACTTATGTTTGCAATTTCTCCGTTTTGTGTAACATTAATACAGTGGATATGGATGTACTTCATGATTTCCCATGTTCCAGTTGTCCTTTTTCATGTAACTACGTTATGTGGCAGATTTAGGCTGAATCCCATTTTTGGTCCTCAAGGCCAGGGGCGTATCCTGGACCTGGGAACATTGGGGGCTGAGCCCACACCCTCCTAGAGGAATCTTGTTGAACCAACGAAGCAAAAAAGGATTTTTATTTAAGCTTTTTTGAGCGTTATGGCACCTTGTTTAAAGCCAAATACTGCATTATGTGCTTCAATATGTATTCATTTTTAAACTTATTGGCAAGACTTATGGGAGACGACGCTGTACCTTCTCCATTCATTTCCTATGGAAATGTCATTTATTGGAGTAAAATTGGCTTAAGTCTATCATTTTAATTGTGAAATATGCTACTCAAGGTTTAAATGTATTAAATTTCTTATGCCTGGATAGTTGTTAATTTTGCCTGCATGCAAATATTTGTTTATGTGATAAATTTAGAAAGCAAACATAATAAAAACATGTTATTTTCCTGAGTAAATCCATGGAAATGCAGAGACAGGACAGATCATATCGTAGCTAAGCATTCAAAGTAAATCAAATTATTAAATCAAATGTGGCAGGTAGCCTCATCTAAGTCAAAAAAACAAAAATAAATCCTCTAGCAATTTGTATAACAGAAAAGGGCAAGGCTAACGATTTAGCATAGCTAGCTTAACCTTCAAAGTACCAAGTACTGTCACGAATGATCTGCCTAATGTTCATTTAATTTTTAAGACATACAGGGTTTAAATAGTCTGTTTACCTGTTTCGTGTTGGTCCAGAGTCTTGCTGCCCACTGGCAGCCCCCACAGCTGAAGAGTTGTCTCTCTTCTTTAAATAAAAAAACGTATGATGACCATTTTTTACGGCTCGAAATAAACACCGGAGTTCAGATTAGGGATAAAGCGCCGGGCTGTTAGCCAATAGAACACGGAGGATTTCCCGCTTTCATAAAAGTCCTCTATGATTGGTCATTTTTTTGTACCTGTGTTGCGTTCACAGAAGCCAGGAAATTACAAAACTACCATCTTCTTTTATGTTATAAGGCAGGTCAGTTAATTTAAACTTATTCCTTCTGGGGTGAAAAAAACATTCGGGGCTTGATGTGAAATGTTCGGGGCTGGAGCCGGGAATGCCCAGGCCAGGCGACGCCACCGCTCAAGGCCCACTATCCTACAGGTCTTAGATGTCTCCCTGCTGCAACACAGTATATATATATAT